>PVLC010002197.1:21671-36038 GCA_004027655.1 Graphiurus murinus | reverse complement strand
GATACAGGTTTTGATAAAATGTTTTACTAAGTTGGGATGCAAAGTACATCTGTCTCTTATGCTTTGGTGCAGTGGTTTAGTTCTTAAGTAAAACACTAGTTGTGAGCTGGAGACTGGGTGATTTACCGGGTACTCTGTCGTAGACAGCAGGGCTCTGCCTTGCTTCCATCTAGTACCCTGTGTTCTCTTAAGAATTTTACCAAGGTATACGTGATTTACATGTGTTCATGTTTGCTTACTTACTTGAAAGAACCTAAAACATGGAGGCAGGCAGCAGCTTTACATTCAGTGCCATTTAATAAACTGTCAAAATGCAAAGCTGTGCTTATAACAGCTTAGTAAAGGCTATCACCGAGAACTGTACTTGTGATAAACATTTTCCTTTGGGTATGTAAATTTTGAGTTTTTAAGAATATTCTTGATGCTTTTTCCTTGAGAAAATAAAAACAAAATGCTATGCAGCCTGATAGCTTATTTGGTTTTATTTGGCAGATTATAAGAAGTTTTTGTGTTTAATGTTTTCTACAGGAATTTGTCAATCTCTATTCTGATTACATTCTCAATAAATCAGTAGAAAAACAGTTCAAGGCTTTTCGCAGAGGTTTTCATATGGTGACCAATGAATCTCCCTTAAAGTACTTATTCAGACCAGAAGAAATTGAATTGCTTATCTGTGGAAGCCGGGTAAGAAAGCAGATGTCTGCAAAGAAAAATGATGTACCGATTTGTTGTTTGTAATGATGTAATACAGATGTTAAGACATATTTTCTTGATTTTGCAGAATCTAGATTTTCAGGCACTGGAAGAAACTACAGAATACGATGGAGGCTATACCAAGGACTCTGTTCTGATCAGGTGAGATGCTGGATTCTTACAAGGAAGGTTTGATTCACCAAAGAAGCTCGCCTGCTTTATGCTTCAAGACCCTGTCTCTGAGTACTCCTTCTTAAATATGCAAACACATCAATTCTCAGACATAAAATTAGAACTGCATTTGTAAAATCTTACTAATTTGTATTGGTCACAGACAGGATCTCTAACCATTACTATGAATAAAGTAGCGTCTTAATGATTCTTTGAGAATCATAGAAAATATGTGCTTTTTTTTTATGGCAAAACTGCTTCATAGATTTTGGTTTATATTTCGATCTAGAGATATTTAAAGATTAGGTAGGCTAGACATGGTCATACATGCCTGCGATCCCAGTACTTGGGAGGCTAAGACAGGAAGATCAATCACAGGTTTATGGCCAGCCTCAGCAACTTAATGAGACTTTTAGCAATATAGTGAGACTGTCTTTCAAAACAAACAAACAAACAAAAGGCTAGCGGTATAGCTTGGAGGTAGGATACCTCTGGGTTCAATTCCCAGTACTATAAAAAAAAAAGAAAAAAAAACTTATCATGGATTATGATTGCCTGAGTTTACTTATTCATTAAGAGCTATAAAATTGTGATATTTTAATTCTTCATCCCTCCTCCTTTTATTATTTGTATCAGGATAAATGTTTGAGTCTTTTCTTATTATTTACTAATTTTCAAAATAATGTGATTTCCTCACTTCTCTAAATGTTCTCTCTGGTGTTCATGATAACTGGCATTGATGTTGTCTGACTGGACAATTCAGTGTTTAGAAAATTATACTCGCATAGCATGTCTGAGCTGAGATCGAGGTGGTGTCCGTTACTCCAGAATCCCCTGTGTCCTCTTCCTGTCAATTCTCATCTCCCGGGCAGCCACTGTGTTTATTGTTGTTACATTAGTTTTATCTGGTATTGAATTCCATATAAAGAAAAAGCGAACTCATCCAATATGAATACATAAATAAGTATGTACTGCTTTTGCATTCATATTCTTTAGATCAGCAAAAGAGTTTTGAGGTCCATCCATGTTACACATTAGTTTATAGTTCATTGATTTTATGGCAGATTAGTGTTGAATTAGATGAATATACAGAGTTGTTTATCTGTTGTCCTTTGGAAGGCAATTTAATTTTCTCCAGGTTTGGAGATACTATGGATAAAGCTTTACACAGTCTTACTGTGGAAGTGTTTTCATTTGTCTTGGGCAAAGAGAGGATGGGAGGAGGCAGAGTCATGCAGTTTGTACATACTTAACTTCATGAAAGACTGTAGGGATGACTGTCCAAAGTGCTCGTGCATATACACCGTCTCATACTCCTCCAGCTGCGTGTCAGAGTTTCATTGCTCCACCTCTCAGTATTTATTTGGTGGTCTTTAATTCCATCCGTTGTGGCGTGTTTGAAAGGCATCTCCTCGTTTTTCGGTGACTGACGTCCAGCACTTGATGGGCTTATTGGCTA
The DNA here is from genome assembly GCA_004027655.1 of Graphiurus murinus. NCBI lineage: Eukaryota > Metazoa > Chordata > Mammalia > Rodentia > Gliridae > Graphiurus > Graphiurus murinus. The sequence goes on along the minus strand of PVLC010002197.1, from coordinate 33,715 downwards.
GTCATGCCTTTATGGAGTCTCTGTCCTTTTTTATTAGGTTTGTGTCTTTCCATTGATTATTTTAGAGTTTTTTAAAGATATATTCTAGATAAAAGGCCCGCTTCTAATAACCCATTGAATTGCTTTGCACTTTTGTTATAAATCAGTTTATATGTGAGTTTTCTTTCTAGTCTACTGACTTGTTTGTTTTTTTGCCAGAATCGAAGTATGTTGATTCCTGTAGCTTTACAAAACAGGCTTCAAGTCAGATGTTGTGAGTCTTCCAAGTTTCCACTGTGCTAGATTGCTTTGGTTATTTTATTTTTATATGAATAATAGAATCAGTTTGTTAATTTCTACAAAGAAAGGGTAAAATGCCTTCTGAGATTCTGGTTTGTGTTGCGTTAGGGTTGATTAGTTTGGAGAGAATTGCTATTTTAACAATGTGGGTTGTCCCAGACTTTGAACCTGGTAGATCTCCATTTATTTAGATCTTTATTAGTTTCTGATAGCATCATTTTGGAGTGTTTAGTGTTGAAGTCATTAATATATTGGTTAGGAACAAATTCTGAATATTTCATGTTTTTTATACTACTATAAATATACTTTTATTTTCACTTTTCCTTTTTTTGTTAGTATCTGGGAAAAATAGAATCTTTGTATATTGATTTTGTATCCTGTGAACCTTATAAATGATTAGTTCTAGAGGTTTTTTTTTTTTTTTTTTTTTTTCGGTACTGGGGATTGAACCCAGGGGCATTTACACCACCCCTATTTTTTATTCTTTATTTTGAAACAGTGTCTCACTGAGTTGCAGAGGACCTCACGAAGTAGCTGAATCTGTGATCCTCCTGTCTCAGCCTCCCAAGTACTGAGATTACAAGCACTCGCCACCACGCCTGACTAGTTCCAGTGGTTTTTAATAGATTCTTAGGGTTTTTATGTAGTCACATCATTTTCAGATAAAGACCTATTTACTTATTTTCCCCCCAATCTTTATGTCTTTTATTCTTCTCAGGTACCCTGACTGGCTAGACCTTTGGTAGAAGGTAGGCTTACTTAGGTACAGGCATACATTTCAGAGATATGACAGTAAAGTGAGTATCTGAATAAAGTGAATCATAGGAGTTTCTTCATTTCCCAGTACATATTTACAAGTTATGTTTACACACTACAGTAGACTGTTGAGTGTGTAATAGCATTATGCCCCAAAAGAACTGTATACACTTTTCTCTCTTTTTTTTTGTTTGGTGTGTGTGTGTACACACGTGTGCGAGGGTGAGGGGCAGGGGCAGTATACTTGCTAGCTACACCCCAGTCCACTTTATTTTTTATTTGGAAAACTAGGTCTTTTTAAGTTGCAGAGGGCCTTGCTATGTTGCTGAGTCTGGCTTTCAACCTTCAATCTTCCTGTCTCAGCCTACCAAGTACTGAGATTACAGGCGTACACCACCATACCTGGCTGTCTCTATATACTTTAAAAATACTTCATTGCTATTACAATGAAGTATTACACCTGTGCAGCATTACACCATTAAAAGTTCTCATTTTTCTGGGGTAGATCTTGAGGGTGCTGTGGTTTTACTGCTGTCCAGCCCTATGTGTGGTGGATACGCTACTTTCCTTCCTCCAGTGAATGGCTTTATCTCATGTGTCAAAAATTAGTTGGACATATATGTATTGGTCTATTTCTGGGATTTGTCTCTTTTATCTCTTATCAGGTTTTGCTTTGTGTATTTTGAGAATGTTGTTTGGTACTTATTCATTTAGAATCATTATATTGTCTTGGATTGTTTCTTTATCATTATATAAAGATTTTCTTTTATATCTTGTAATTTTCTTTGCTCTGAATCTGATACAACTAACCATTTCTGTTTTTTAAATTTTCATATAAGCTTTCTCCATCATTTTACTTTCAACCTATATTACTGAAATTAAATTCAGTCTCTTGGAAAAAATTAAAATCCATATATATTTAGAGCAATTATTGATATATGAGGACTTCATTTTGCCACTTTATTGTTCCCTTTTTTTTTTTTTTTTTTTTTTTTTTTTTTTTTTTTTTTTTTTTTTTTTTTTTTTTTTTTTTTTTTTTTTTTTTTTTTTTTTTTTTTTTTTTTTTTTTGCAGTACTGGGGATTGAACCCAGGGGCATTCTACCTCCGAGCTACATCCCCAGCCCTATTTTTTATTCTTTATTTTGAAACAGGGTCTCAGGAAGTTGCAGAGTTGTCTGTTTTTTTCCCCCTGCAGTTCCTTGTGGTTGGTTGGTTGTTAGGGAGAGGGTGTCTTCCGTGGGTAACATGAATATTTTTTAGGATTTCCTCTGGATGTGTTTATAATGGCCTTTTCTTGTGTGTTCTGCCATGCGTAGGCTCCCTCCTCATCCTCATGGATGCTGTGGGTATTGCCTTCTACACATGTGACTTAACTACTCTTGACTGATAGCAACATCACTTTGGGTAAAATGTGGCAATCTGGCTTTCATTGGGTCTTTCTTCACTTCAGTATTTTTGTGTTAACACTATTAAGATCTTTGCATTAGCTAATCTTCCAAAGCAGGTCTGCTAGTGACGAGTTCTTGTAGTCCTTGTGGCAAGGGTGGGTGTCCTTTGTGGATCCCTAGAGCACAGTGTCGTCTGTGCTCTTGAGGTGTGCTCAGCTGCAGCTGTGTGTGCCCTTGCCAGGAATGGGGCGCTTTCAGCCATTACCTCTTGTGGTGCTCTCCTCTTCCCTTCTTCGGGGCTCCTCGTGCTCCTCGCTCCCATGTCCCTGCAGCTCGGTTCATTGCCGCTCGCGTTCTCTCAGCTCAGGGTTCCATCTTCTGTCAGCCCCACTCTACCATTGAGCCCACCCGATGACTGTTTTTCTCTTCCTGTGTTTTTCAGGCCTATAATTTCCATTTGGCTCTTTTATATTATAACTTCTGTTGCTTTGCTGAGATTGTCTGTTGCTTCATTTGTGAAACAGTAGAACTTGTAATTGCTCATCGAGTCATTTTCATGATGATGGTATTGAGAGCCGCGTCAGATAATTCTCACATCTTAATCATCTGTGTTGGCGTCAGTTGATTTTCTTCCCTCCTGTGATTCTCCTGGTTCTTGCTATTGCAGGTGACTTTTGTATTGTATTCTGAGTATTCTGGCTGGCATGTGAAGAGACTCTGGGCCCTGTGGGAGTTTTGCTGTAGCCTTTTTGCTGTAGCATGCCATCATTTTGCTGAGGTTTGGCACGCAGGTCCTGGCACACTTTTGTGGGTTGTGGTTCCATTGACAAGTTAGTGTTCACAGGCTTTGTGGTGCCCTTTGGGTTTCCTTCATTCATTTCATCCCGCTGTGGCTCCCACTGTCCTTGCTGGTGCTTGAAGTGACTTCTCCAGGCTGCCTTGTGTCGCTGAGTGGGGACGGAGTACCGCCCCAAGTGTCTGTGGCCAGAGAATGCTTAAAGAACCCCTCTTCCCGGCAGTACTCCTGACCACGGTATCATTGGGCTAGGAAGGGTCCTCAAGGCTCGCAGGAGGGGACAGCTGCGCCAGGCCGGAGCTGGAGCCACCTCCTGAGGCAGGAAGGGGCGTGCCCGGCAGGACCCCATTCCTTTTTTTTTTTTGAGTTAACTGGGGTTTGAAGTCAGAGGCATCTATCTCGGAGCTACACTCATAGCCCTATTTTATTTTTTGTTTTGAAACAGGGTTTTGTAACATTGCTAAGAGTCTCCTTAAGTTGCTGAAGCTGGTCTCTAAACAAACCTGCGATCCTCTTATCTCAACCTCTCAAGTATTGGGGTCATAGGCATGCCCTACCTTGCCTGAATTTCATTGCTTTTTGATTCTTAATATCTTCTTTCTATCTTATTATTCTCTGGGACATTATTATTTTTGTTCACCCTTTTTAAATTTTAATTTTAGTTTCTTTATATTTTGCATTTTTTTTTATCCATTTCTAATTGTTCGTTAGTTCTATTGCATCTTCTAAAGCCTTCCTTTTTTACAGTCATACTTTTCTAAATTTTTTCATTTCTGATTTAGGTCTTTACTAGCCTCCATTAATTTTATTTTAGCTTAATTTGAAATGTGTTTAGTTTTCATGTTTTATTGTAAACCAATAAAAGAGAAATGATGGCCATGTGCTTTTAAATTGCGTCCTGTATGTCCTCACCTCTTAGATACTTGAACTTTCCTGGTATTCTTGGTCTGGTCCCTTTGGATGGTTCTCCCCATAGTTTCTCCTCCGCGTGAGGTGTGATTTAGAAGGGGGATTTAGGGACCCACAGCGCACTGCATCACGACCTGTTTGGAGTCATCTCCAAGTTGGATTCCACAGATGGCCCTCTGGCTTGGAGCCCTTTTCTTACATTGGCCTGTGTTTCCCAGTGCCACGGCAGTTTTGATACTCTCTTGTTCTCGGGGCTGTACGAAACCCGGTTAGTGACCTTCCTTGGGCTTCCTCACCCACATACACACTCTCAGCAGCTGGCCTCCTGCTGGCCGTCAGGGCCTGGTTCCTTCCTGTCCACTCACCTCCGAGGATTCACGGAATACCCGCTGCCTGTTTGTGTTGTGAGTCTTTGGTTTTCACATCCTTTTGGGGGGGGGAGGTGGTTACCTGGAGATTGAGCCCACAGACATTCTACCTCTGAGATACGTCCCCAGCCCTATTTTTTGTTGTTGTTTTTCTCTTTAATTTGGAAACAGGGTCTCACTGAGTTGCTGAAGCTGTCCAAGAGCTTGCAATCCTCCTGTCTCAGCCACCCAAGTACGGGGCAGTTGGCACCTTTTGTGGAGCAGATTGGGCAGAAGCAAAGCAAAAACAAAATGTCTGCTCCCAGCATCTTCCCAGAACGTCTTTCTTACATTTCTTTCACTTGATTTTACTAGGGCTCGCTATAAATGGATTTCACATTCATTCTCACTGCGGGACCCCAGATACCGACCCCACAGCATAGAGGAAGGGAAATTTGTTTGCTCACGGTTTTGAAGCTTTTCGGTCCATGTTAGTCTGGCTTCCGAGCTGTAGCTGGGCTGCAGGTCCTCGGCATAATAGTGGAGTGCAGAGAGAAGGAGAGAACTTGTTACCAACTCATAGAAGCAGGGGAAAGGGAGGAACAGGAAGCCGCCGCACCTGCCCCAAACACTGCCCCGCCACACCTCCAGGTCCCCCTCCCCTGCTGCCGGCTCCCACGCCAGCCTGGCTGTGCCGTCTACCGCAGGAGGTCTGGGACCGCCTGCCTCTGACTGTAAAGGTGTTGTCGCTGGAGATGGCGCTGGGGCGGGGTGGGGGACTCAGTCTTTCCTCTTTGTCCTGCACACGTACCATTCTGGCCATTCCGCCATCTTTTCCTCAGCAGTGGGTGCTATGCTTAGCTGTTGAAAAACAGTTCTAGTGAAAAGGCCTGATAAACCATTTTAGACTGGGGAATTAATGTAATAATTTCAGTACTGACATTTGATTTTTTGGTTGGTTTGACAATTACTGTAAATTCATGGATTTTTTAATGTAAGTATTTAATATTTTCAGTCACTACCGTTAATTGTATTCCGATTACTTAACCTTGGTGTGCTTTTAACGTGACCCTTATTAGATGTTGAAATCTTGGCTTACCTCAAACATTTCATCCCCAGGCAAGAAATAAAATATTTTTAGAAGAAATCATTGGGAAATGACATTTAGAAGTCAGAATTGGGGTACAATGTATGACCTTTACCATTGAATATTGTTACTACTTCGCGCTTTCTCGGGAAAGAGCTAGGAAGAAGTTTTTCTCGGTGTATCGTGGAAGCAGCTCCATTGAGGCATCTCTATGCTTTTGCCCGTGTCTGACTGCTGTCCCAGCGCGCGGGTGCAGCATCGATTTTTAATATTTATGTTGTGGTTATTTTCAACCTTTTGCTCTTAGTAATAATGGCTTAGTGAATCTTCTTATGCACATATCATTCCATACATATGTAAAGTATCATTAACATAAATTGCTGGAAATGGAATTATGCATCAAATGATAGATGCAGGAATAATTTTGCTAGATGCTGCCAAGTTGTCCTTCACAGAAATGTCACATTTTATATTTCCACCAGTAGTATATTAGTATCATTTTTCCTCTTAACTTCCAAAACAGCATGATGTTAAACTTAGAGATGTTATTTCAGCATGGTTGTAAGTTGAGATTACCTCATAAATAGGGATGGCCACATTTTTTTGTACTTAAAAGCTGGTTTGGGGTTTTTTGTTTGTTTGTTTTCTTTTTGGTACTAGGGATTGAACCCAGGCATGTTCTGTCTCTGAGCTATACCCCCAGCCCTGTTTTATTTTATTTTGAAACTGGTTCTCACTAGGTTGCTGAGAGCCTCACTAAATAGCTGAGGCTGGCCTCGAATCTGCAATCCTACTGTTTCAGTCTCCCAAATACTGGGATTACAGGCATGTGCCATCAATCTTTTCCATCATTGTGCTGTCATATGTGTTTCCTTAGTTTTGTGTATTTTATTCATTTTCTTCACTGTGTCCCCAGTAGACATACAGTAGGATGTGACTCATGTAACCAACCACCCGGCACTCAAGTAGATACCTGGAAGCCTCATTTTTTCCAGCTTCCTAAATAGATGCATTCTATTTTAATTCAAGATTTTCACTTAGCACATAACACAGAAAGAAGGGAATTTTGCTCAGTAATTGTTTTCATTACATTAAATTGGCAGTAAATCTGAGTTTTTAAAGTTATTTTTAAAAAGACACAACCAAAGAAACGGCTTCTTCCTAGCAGAGCTAGAACCAGCACTGTGACCACTGCTTGTCTGCCCTTCCTCCTTCCATGGCTGCTGCACTTGGCCTCCTGGTGCACAGGACACCCGAGTGCCAGCAGTCTCCCCTCCCAGCAGGCTTCGGTCAGCTTGTCCACCCTGGCACAGGTTCAGTGCTGCCCTGGGCATGAGCACCCGCTAACCCTTAGGAAGGACACAAACTGACCTCTGATTCCTCCCTCCCTTCCTGAGGGATGGCGTCCAGATTCCACGTCCAGTGTCCTGGTGCTGAGCATCTGGATTAGTGTTTCCTTCAGGGTTGCGAGGATGTTACTGTGGCAAAGAAGGGAAATGGTAGACTGGATAAAGCTAAGAAACCTAATACATCCTGCTTTTGAAACTGGAGGCTTGGAAATGGTGTGCTGATGTCAGAATAATGGTGGCACAGTAATAAGTACCGTCATGTGGGTGATGAAGATAGTGTGCTAGATATCAAAACTAGAGTTGTAATTGTTGATTTGGGAAGTATGATTTTTCTCAGCCATGATTCTAGGAAGAATTAAAATTTATTCTGGACTCAAACTAAAAATACTTCTATTTATTCTAAAGTCTTAAAATTTTTAGCTCTTCAAATAAGCATGCCAAAATTGCTCTTTATGAGCTTGCGTTTTGTTTTTTTTGGAACTTGGAATAACCTAAGTATCATTACAACATGGCACTTACTGCATAAACTTTCGGAATGTTAGGGGTTAAATCTCCTTCCTCTCTCCCTCCCCATACTGGAGAGTGAACCCACGGGCATTCTACCTCGGAAATACATCCCAGCCTTGTTTTGTTTAATTTTATTTTTTAATTTTGGAACAGAATCTTATTAAATTGCAGAGGGCTTCCTTAACTGGCTGAGGCTGGCCATGCTCTGATCCTCCTGTCTCAGCCTTCCAAGTACTGAGATTATAAGCTCGCACTACCGTACTTGGCCACTTTCTTTAAGTGCCTGCATATTACATAAATATCAGAATATAATTCTCTCCCTCCATGCACAGTAATACTACTTAATAAAAGTGCTCTAGTTCAAATAAAAGTTGTATACTTTTGTATTACTATATTCTTAAGTATGTAGTTGTTGTGGGTTTTGAAAACATTTGTTTGTATCATTTTGTATCACTTTTCCCCCCACAAAGTTGAGTGAGGAGTAAGGAGGCAGAATAGGGAGGAGGGATAAATACAATAGATAACCTGAAGGCATCTGGAGTCAATTGTTTAAAGTATTCTTTTCAGTCTATTTATTTATTTAGTCGGTGTTGTACTGGGTTTTGAACCCAGGTCCATTCTACCTGGGAGCTATACTGCCAACCTTTATTTTATTTCATTTTATTATTTTCATTTTATTTGAGACAAGTCTTGCTAAGTTGCCGAGGCCGTCCTTGAACCTGTGATCTTGTGTCTCAGCCTTCTAAGGACATGGATTACAGGTGTGCACCACCATGCCTGGCTCTTTAATTCACAGGATTTAAGTTTGTTTCTGACTGCATATTATGATTTTACCATAATGTGCCTAACTATTTTCTATTGTTAGACAGGATTTACCAGTTTTTTACTGTTGTAAACAATGTAGTGATGAACATGAGTTTTATGCCTTTACCACTATTTTCTTAAGATAACTATACCTAAGTAGAATCACTGGATCACCAGGAATGAATCTTTAGAGTGCTTCATAGTGATTTCAAGTTGTTGTCTAACATTCTTTTAGTACACATTGTAAGCTCATATTAATGCTCGTTATAATGAATGCCAAACTACAATCAGTGTTGCATCTTTTCTCATTAGGGAGTTCTGGGAAATCGTCCATTCGTTTACTGATGAACAGAAAAGACTCTTCTTGCAGTTTACAACAGGCACAGACAGAGCACCTGTGGGAGGACTAGGAAAATTAAAGATGATTATAGCCAAAAATGGCCCCGACACGGAAAGGTAACTATCTACTTGTACTATCACATGTCCACTGAAAGCCCTACATTCCATATAGCACACATGTGAACTGTCCTGGTAGCTTCTGAGCACTTTTCTAATTTAATGTAGTTATCTCCAAATCACATGAAGAATTATTTGAGAGAATATTTTGCTGTCATTGTGGAAACTTAAAAAATTGGCTCAGTTGAAAATTATTATGGTGTTCACACTGGTTTAGAATTTTTCAAATTAGTATGGTTCATCCCTTTTCTGGCTCACAACTTGTTAATTGAAAGCCATGTTCTATAATTATCAATTTAGAATGGTTAAATTGTAGGAGGTTGTTTGGCATTAGATTATGCTAGAAACCTCAGTTATGTAATTTTGGCATTTAGTTGTATTCTTTTCCCATTGTGTAACTTGTTTTTTTGTGTGTGTGTGGAATTGGGACCATACCTGGGCAGTAGCATATTTAGGGGTTTAAATATATAAACACATTTCCATTAATATTTATTCTACATTATGTGATACATTATGTAAATTAATTTATATTTGGTATAAAAATTTTTTATAGTCACATTGCTGATAGTATTTCTAATAAAATTAAAATTAGGTTTGCATATTTCTTCCACCTTGGAGCAAGTTACCTAACTTCTCAGTGGCTTCAGCTCTAAAGTGGCTTTAGTAATATCCACTTTGTATACTGGTTGGGAGATTTATTTAAATGAAGGAGCTGGTAGGTTGTGATAACCCAGAAGATGTAATATGCTGTCATCATTATCATCATCATCATCTTACTATTAATACCATTGATACATAATGTAATAAAGATATACCGACTCTTGGTAGCTGCGTAGTAAAAAGTTTATCTTTATGACTTGCGTTAATATATGGTCCTCATTGCAAATCATCTCACGTATATATATATACATATATATACCATCTAAAAAATAGGAGCATTTTAACTGAGTGAGCGTGTTTCCCATGACTTACTGTTTTCCTGTTTTTCCCCTTTCTCTCTATTTAGGTTGCCTACATCTCATACTTGCTTTAATGTCCTTTTACTTCCGGAATATTCAAGCAAAGAAAAACTTAAAGAGAGATTGTTGAAGGCCATCACATATGCCAAAGGATTTGGCATGCTGTAAAACAAAATATAAACAAACAATAACAAAAAAAAGGAAGAAAAATGAAAAAAATTTTAAAAATAATAAATATAATAAGAGGGATAAATTTGGTGGTGATAGTGTCCCAGTACAAAAAGGCTGTAAGATAGTGAACCACAGTAGTCATCTATGTCTGTGCCTCCCTTCTTTATTGGGGACATGTGGGCTGGAACAGCAGATTTCAGCTACATATATGAACAAATCCTTTATTATTATTATAATTATTTTTTTGCGTGAAAGTGTTACATATTCTTTCACTTGTATGTACAGAGAGGTTTTTCTGAATATTTATTTTAAGGGTTAAATCACTTTTGCTTGTGTTTATTACTGCTTGAGATTGAGCCTTTTTGAGTATTTAAAATATATATACCAACAAAACTACTCTCCCAAGGAAAACATCGCCACCATTTGTAGACCATGTAACCTTCAAGTATGTGCTAGTTTTTGTCCCTGTATCTAACTCAAATCAGGAACTGTATTTTTTTTTTAACGATCTGCTTTTTAAACTTGAAGTCTTGAAAACAGTGTGATGCAAAGTACTGCTGTTCTAGCCCCCAAAGAGTTTTCTGTGCAAAATCTTGAGAATCAATAAAGATGGAAGGGAGAACTTGGAATGTTTAACTGCAGCCCTCAGAACTTTAGTAACAGCACAAAAAATTAAAAACAACTCATGCCACAGTATGTTGTCTTCATGTGTCTTGCAATGAACTTTTGAATAGCCAGCCCTCCTTCTTAGTATATGAAAGGACAGGGTTTTTTTTTTTTTTTTTTTTAATGTTGTTCTTTGTTGTTGTTTTAAGTTTACTGGGGAAAGTGCATATGGCCAAATGATAAGGTAGTCAAGCCTATTGCAACAAAGTTAGGAAGTTTGTTGTTTATTATAAACAAAAAGCATGTGAAAGTGCACTTAAAATAAACTTTTTATTACTTATTACCTAGATTTTAAATAGACAATCCAGAGGTTCCCCTTCGTGTTGCCATTGTCTTGTTGAACCCGCTCTCATCAAGGCACGTGACCAGTGTGGTGGTGCAGCATAAGGACGCTGCTGTGCCTTGAGTTCACGTAGTGGTAAATAGTAGAGCGAGCAGGCCGGAAGTTAATGGAACTGCAAGAGTTACAGTGTGTATCCCCAAAGATTACAGTTTGCTTCAAAAAGTGATTGTTACAAGGCTACTTTCACGCTCTCAACAGAAGAGTACAAATAGGTTTAAATTACTGGATATTTAAAGTAGTAGTTTCCCCTTTCCTAGTTTTCTGTGTCTGTGATGTCAGTTTCTTTTATTGCATTATAAAATAAAAGGATTATGTATTTTTAACTAAGGAGAGGCATATGAATATATCATTTTACAGCAAGCTCCAGCTAATATGCTGAGCTTGTGCCTTGATGATTGTTTTAACTGATGACTGCAGATCAACCTGATTGAAATTGGAAGAATAAAACAGCTTTTACAGATCATTGGAGGGGAAAAAGGATGTCTTTCAGGATTATTTTAATTCTTTTAGTAATTGAGACAGAACTGTTATGTACTGTAATGCTAATAAATAAAACAGTGACATTTTTCACCATAATTTAGCGGGGAAAAAAATGCTCTCCACATCGTGATAAGGTAACATGGGTTTCTTCTGGGCCAGCCTTTCGAACCCTGTTAGGGTATATACACTACCTTGATGCAAGGGACTCTCATCCACTGTGCTTGTGTATTACGAAAGTGAGACAAGAAGAAATTAAATGCTCTGGGGACATTTTATATAATTCATGAAGAAATTTGTGCTCTTCAGTTCTCAAGTTTTATTATCACTACAGTATTTAAGTTCCACGATTGTAATAATGTATCTGTGAAAAATTTTTAAATGATAACCGATTGTAGGTTATCAGGTACAGAATTCATATGAAATATACTTAATAAAGTAAAAAGTGAACCTACCCTTAAAAATGTAAGAGGATTAGTCCTTGGTTGTGCAGATGAGCCACTCTCACTCCGCTGTCAGTTATTCTGGGCATGTTACCCCTTCCTTTATTACGACTGCCCTTCCACTGTGGTGTACTACAGTGTCACTGAAAGGTCTCCTAAGGCGGAGGGGAGCAATACAGAGTTTGACTGTAATCGCTGCTTCCTCTATCCCAACAGCCCAAGTGTTAGGTTATACCTGGGGTTTTTTGTTGTTGTTTTTTTTTTTTTTTTTTTTTTTTTTTTTTTTTTTTTTTTTTTTTTTTTTTT
>PVLC010002197.1:0-21571 GCA_004027655.1 Graphiurus murinus | reverse complement strand
TAAACAAAAAAGTAGTTAGGTTTAGACAAAAGTATAAGCTTTCTTTTACTTTTTAGTATTACAGAATATTTAAGACATGAATAAAACACTGTGTAGTCAGGCTTTTCTGGAGCCTGGCAACTCTAGCAAATGAGTTTTGTGTCCTGACCCAATATACTACTTTCCTGGGCTGTGCTTAATTGTGTGATGTAATCCAATTACTTTTTTTTTTTTAGCTTTAATTTGGGATACCTGTCTATATAGGGAGAGTAATACACAAAAAAGAAACTTGTAAACGAGGCCTCAGAGAACTTGATGGACGTTACTTATTTCCCCTTGGCACAAACATCTTACTGGAGAGGACAAATGGTTGTAACTGAGCAGCCTCACTCCTGTTCCCATAAGAAAATGGCTGTGCTGATATTTCAAGCCCCTAAGGATTTTCCCATTAATGCGTACAAACTGGAAGAAATGTCTTCCCAAAGACATTTCTCTCTGTCATCTTGACGCCCTTACCTGCTTACCTCTAGAATATTTTTTCTGACCTTTCATCAGCTTCTATCTAAGAACTATTTGTACTTTTCCCACCCTTCCCTGGGCTACCAAAGAATCAACAAAATACCTTCTACATGCTTCCCTTCTGGTCTCGTGTTCTTTTGCCCACTCTGCTAAGTATATAAAGAATTGCCTTGTCTGGGAAGGAGGGGTTTACCCAAGCCTTTCTCTCCCTCCTCTTTTTAAGTTAATGGATTGATGCTCATTAGCAATCACCACGAGAAGATTGTGAGGTATGTGTCAGATGGATTTCATTGCGTGAAAGACTGCTGAGTCAAGTGCTGGTTTACTGAAAAAGAACTGCTTGAGGATATTCTTGACCTCATAATTGCCCCGTCAAGAACTCTTGTCTTCCAACTTTGATGACACCCTGAGCTTGGGCTACAGCTGCTCTAACTGCTCCTCCTTCTTTCCCAAGTTCTTCATGTCCGGCATGGCTACTCCTTCAGTTCCACTCAAAGTTCTTGTCAGAACTTGCCCATTTATCTTTGGTCAACCTCAGTTCACTCCCAGAGGTTCTTCCCCAATTCCCTATCTTCTGCTCAGACTCCCACCTCCAGGATGTCTTTCTGGTACCTCAAAGTCTGTATACCTAAAAATGAAGCATTTAAACTTGAATCTATACCACTCTTTCTTGCCCTCTTAAAAGTGTCACATTCCAAATCATCAAAAATTCTCATCCTTTAATTGACACAGGTTGTCAGTGCTCTTTTCTCAAATCTCTCCCCTCGGTTACTCTTTCATTATACTTCATTTAAGGGCTTGATCCTGGACACATGATTGCTTCCTAACTTAACTCCCTGACCTAACTTCTAAACCTTTTCACTCTGCTAAAACAGTTGTGCTAATTTTAAGACTCTGCCCCCAGACTTGTTCTAGAGAGTCTCCAGGCCTGGCTCTCCATGACTGAGCCCCACCTCTCTTCCCAATTATTTCTGTTACAGGCATCTCCCTACATCCTACCCACAATCCTCACTAGTCCTGCTTATTATCTCTCATCATTCAAAACCAAATGTTTAAGTCCCCTTGCCCATAAAGACCCTTCATTGACTCCCCAAAGTGCTCCATAGCTTACCACATGTGTGGTCACAGCGTGATGGGGCACACTTTTTACTTGAATAACACTGAGGAATTATGGGTCCTTATGGAGTTTCTCAGTGGCTACTCTTGGTAAGGTTCCCTGTTTTAGCCTTATTTTTGAAGGTTTCTGTTTAATACTTGCCTACCATATGAACTAATGATGGAGATTGCCTTTTTTCTTTTTAATCTTTTTTTTCCTCTTGTCCCATAGGTTTGCATAATGATTTTATTGAAGGTTTGAGGCCATCTTTGCACCATCTTGACAGGCTTACTACTTTAATGATTGAGAATGACCCAAAGTGCAGTAGAATGTTGGGTGAAGCTTCCTCCTCTTTCACTAAACATCGCCTTTCCTCCCCCAAAAGTTTTTACTTAAAAACTGGTTAAGGGTATGTTCCATGAGGAGGTTCTCTGGAGTCACTGCCTCTGTCATTTCAGCCTTTGGAAAGGAAATTCAGTAAGAGGTATGAAAAGAACTTGGATTTTGTGTTTTAAGGCAAAAATTTTTTGTACCTTTTCCCATCCTGACCTGGTATATTCTGGCAACCCAGGAACTTCTGTGGCCATCCTCTCTGTGTTCGTAGTCTTCCCTTTTCTCCCAGTGGAGGAGGTAGAGGCTGGAATCTTTATATTTACCAGGAGTCATCCTTAACCAGACACTACTAAACGAAGCACTTACCAGGATGAGTTCCTGTCTTGTATGAGAGTCATATTCAAAGGAACTAACTTCCAATATCTTGTGTATATGACCTTTCATTTTCACAGAGAAGGTCACTGTGACTTGAGAGGTTATGCACCTTGCCTATAGTCACACAGCCAAAAAGTAGATGAACAGGGGCCTGGACCCATGCCCATTTAAAGTCTGTTATCTTCCCATTGCCAAAAATCAACCATCAGATCAAGATTCTCAGGCTCAGCTGAGCAGGACCTGGAATAATTGTTTCTAATTATTTTCCAATCCCCAGGAAACCGCAGAAAATGGGATGGGATGTATCTTGAAACAACACAGTGGTTGAGGGTGCAGCCTTTCAGAGTCAAATGGCTCTGCCCCTCTAGCCTGGCCCTGCCATTCTCTTGGCTCAGATTTTACCCAATCCTACCTTATCACTGGTTGTCAGCACTCAGTGAAATTGGGATACACTGGATAGACAACATCTTGCAAGACATCCTGAGCAACTGAGATGGGTTCTCCCAACATTTGCCAAATAAATAAGAGAAAATCTATTGAAAGGTTGGAAATGTTTGTAATAAAGACGTATTTAGCAAGAATTGACCTTTCCTCATCCACCTGAAAATGGAAGAGGAGTGCTTTCCCTCATTCCTGGTTGATTAAGATAAAAGTCACATACCGTAAAGTTCACCCTTTTTAAATTGTAAAATTTGTGGTTCTTAGTATATTCACAGAATTGTGCAATTGTCATTATATAAATCCAGAGCATTTTCATCACTGTTCTTAACCCCAGCCCCTGGCAACCACTGATCTACTTTCTGCCTATGGATTTGCCTGTTTTGGACATTTCATATGAATGGAATCATACAATATGTGGCCTTTTGTGTCCCCCCCCACGTTTAGAGTAATGTTTTCAAAGTGCATCCATGTTGTAGCATGTATTGGTACTTCGTTTCCTTTTGTGGCTGAATAATGTCATTGTATTGATATTACTGTAATTTTTGTTTATCCATTTCGTTGATGGATACTTGTGTTGTTTCTGCTTCTTGGCTATTATGAATACTACAACTATGAACATTTGTGTACAAGTTGTTATGTGGGCCCAAAGTTTTCATTTCATTGGGTTGTATCTGTTAAGCATCTTATTGTTTTAGTTCTTACATGTAGGTCTTTGATCCACTTTTGCATGTGGTGCATTTTAGGGATCCAGCTTCATGCGTTAGTATGTGGATATCCAGCCACACAAACAGCAATTGTTGAAAAGACTATTATTTCCTCACAAATGGTCTTTGGCACCTTTGTCAAAAAAAAATTGACCATAAATATAAGACTTTATTTTTGGACTCTCAATTTTATCCCATTATTCTGTCTGTCCTTAAGCCAGTTGCCACACTATTTTGATTACTGAAGCTTTGTAGTAAGTTAAATTTGGGATGTGAGTCCTCCAACTTTGTTCTATTTCCAAATCATTTTGTCTATTCTGGGTCCCTTGCATTCCACATGAATTTTAGGATCAAGTTGTTAATTTCTGCAAAACAAGCACCTGGGATTTTGATAGTGATTATGTTGAATCTGTAGATCAATTTGAGGAATGTTGCTATTTTAACAGTATTAAATTTTTCAATCCATGAACATGGAGTGTCTTTCCATTTGTTTAGGTCTTTAGTTTTCTTCAATGATGTTTTCTAGATTTCAGTGTGTAAGTCTTGACCTCTTTGGTTAATTTTTTCCAAGTATTTTATTCTTTTTGATGCTATTACCAACTATTGTTTTCTAATTTTCATTTTTGGATTATTCATTGCTAGTATCTAGAAATATAATTGATTTTTTGTTTATTGACCTTGTATGCTATAATGATTGTGACCTCATTTATTCTAATTTTTTTGATTTCTTAGTATTTTCTGTATGCAAGATCATGCATCTGTGAATAGAAGTACTTTTACTTTCTTTCTAACCTGGATTCTTTTTATTTCGTTTTCTTGCCTAAGTGCCCTGGCTAGCACCTCCAATACAATATTGAATAGAAGTGGCAAGAGTGGATATCTTTTTCTTGTTCCTGATTTTAGGGGGAAGCATTCAGTCTTTCACCATTAAGTATGATGTTAGCTGTGGGTTTTTCATAGATGCTTCAAGTTGAGGAAACTCTCATCTATTCCTAGTTTGTTGAGTGTTTTTATCAAAAAAAAAAAAAAAAGTATTGGATTTTTGTCAAAATGCTTCTGTATCTAT
Source organism: Graphiurus murinus (assembly GCA_004027655.1). NCBI lineage: Eukaryota > Metazoa > Chordata > Mammalia > Rodentia > Gliridae > Graphiurus > Graphiurus murinus. The sequence goes on along the minus strand of PVLC010002197.1, from coordinate 17,058 downwards.
TAAGGTTGTCATGTAGTTTTTGTCCTTTATCCTATTGAAATGTTGTATGACATTGATGGATTTTTGTATATTGAACCAACCTTGCATTCCTGGAATAATCCCACTTGTCTATGCTACATAAACCATTTTCTATGCTGCTGGACTTGGTTTGCTAGTATTTTGTTTAGAATATTGCATCTATATTCATAAAGGATATTGGTCTGTAGTTCTCTTTTGTTATATCTTTGTCTGGTTTGGTATCTGGTCTCATAGAATGAGTTGGGAGCTTCACCTGTTCTTATATCCAGAAAGGTATATTTCAACTGAACTGCCTCCAGACCTTGGCCTTTGACCTTTAAGTGTTGGGGAACACAGAAATGGTACTTGATTCTGAAAAGGGTACCAAGGTAAGATCTACCTCAAGTGGCCTGTGGCAGCTGGATCAAGGACCCTTCCACCAAGGATGAGGTTGTAGATGTTTCTCATGGATCACGTGTGATCACCCTAAGAAATAAGCCATGAGCCATTGAGAAAATTACCCTACACAAGTGGGCTTCCTGCCTCATGCCAGGGAACCAGCAACTGAGTGTCATCTAGTACAGAAGCTGTCAGGAGAGAGGAAGTTGAAAACTAGTAGCCATGTTGTAGCATCTCAGTTGGGATTCCCAGGAGGATATACTCTGGGAAAGTAATTTTCTCCAAAGGCCCACTCCATGGAACATTGCAACTACAGCAACTTGATAAGACAAGATTCTCTTCTTCAATCTCCTCCCCTGCAGAAGGGCCAGAAACAGCTGTGCAGTGGGAAAGAGGTGGGAGGAAGAGAAAAGCAGGTTACCCGCACTCCTATCTTTAGGCTTTCCACCCACCTGAAGGTCTGAGCAAGAGGCAGAGTTAAGAGTTTGGCATTTTAAAGTGTGTGTGTGTGTGTGTGTGTGTGTGTGTGTGTGTGTGTGTGTGTGAGAGAGAGAGAGAGTGAGAGAGTGTGTGTGTGTGTTATGTGAATTTTTTTTTTGTGTGTGGTACTGGGCAGGTGTATTCTACCTTTGAGTCCCAACCCTATTTTATTTTTTTCATTTTGAAATAGGGTCTCACTAAGTTGCAGAGGACCTTGCTTAGTTGCTAAGACTGGCTGCAGCTGTGATCAGCTGAGCCTATGGTCCTCCTGTCTCAGCCTCCCAAGTACTGGGGTTACAGGCATGCACCGCCGCGCCCGTCCGAAAGTGTATTTTATTTTATTTTGTTTTTGCGGTACCGGGGGTTGAACTCAGGGGCATTCTACCTCCGAGCTACACCTCCAGCCCTATATTTTATTCTTGATTTTGAAACAGGGTCTCACTAAGTTGCGGAGTGCCTCACTAGGTAGCTGAGGCTGGCCGCGAACGCGGATCCTCCAGTCTCAGCCTCCCGAATGCTGGGATTATAAGTGTGCGCCACCACGCCTGGCCGAAAGTATATTTAAAAAAATAATGTTTTGACAGTTCACTACTATGAGTTTAGTACCCCCCCTCAAAAAAAATGCTATTTTTATTTTATGTGACTAGGAAAGCTATATGGCTTGAGGTATGAGTCATCCCCCCAAAATTTAGCAGGCTTGCAAAAAGAAAAAAAGTGTCCCTCTCACTGTCCCCACACATACACCAAGTCTTCATGATTCAGCAAATCAGAGCCATGGAAGTGATCTAGGAAACAGGGTGGTATTTATGAGGAGGAAAGATCTCTATGGGAGATTTTGTAGCTCGCTTGGAATCCTAATCCTATTCCAGCCGAAGTGTGAAATTTTTTCATTAGTATTTATTGGGAGTCTGTTACAGACGAACATTTGTTTGGGCCAGACATACATATATAAAGCACTAAGGATAATAAGGAATATGTAAAGTACAATTTGAACTCAAAATTCCGATCCAAAAACTTCCAGCTAAATCTTAAATGGATGGGTGTATCGTAGGAATGTGGGTGGAAGGTAGTTACTACACCTGGGTATACAGCTTGAAGGGATCAGGATGGGTAGTTACTACACCTGGGTATACAGTTTGAAGGGATCAGGATGGGATTGGAAAAGAAGAAAGGTCAGATCATGGAGGACCTTATAGACCATACCTAAGACTCTGGACTATCTTGCAAATACTGAGAAGCTAAGATGTAATTAGTTTTGCACTTTTACTTTGTAATTTGAATTTGAAGAGCATAAGAGCCCACATGATCCTTGCATTTAGAAAATTGGATTATTGCCCCAATTCTAGAAAGGTTGATTGCCTTAGGATGGAAGGGAGAGGGCAGTCCCAGGTCTGGTAGGGTCTGGGACTCAATAACTGATTAGATGTTCTTGTATGGGAGAAAGTTGCCAAAGACACCTTTTCATATTTCTGGGTTGGCCAACTTTATAGAGGTGCTCTTGAATCTGCACAGAAGAGAAACAAATTTGGGGGAGGAAATTAGTGCGGTCATGTTTTACTCATTGTCTGAGTGGTATGCAAGGGGACCTCTTCAGAGACAGATTAAAAAAATGCAACTTAGAAGCCTACCCAAATGATAAAAATGGATGACTTGAATATTTAGATCATAGCACTGTATCTTTGGAGTATTATCACCAGGGAGGAGAAGGGCAGTCCCTGAAAATACCAGCTTTTTACAGTAACACAAGTTCTTAGAGCTTTTAGGAAGGGCAGATTCGTAGATATCAAATGATGATTAATGAACCAAGTGGGAATGTGGCAAAACATGTTACTCCAAAGTCATATCAGTCACCCCTCTTTAAGGTCTCACCCCTCTGCCCAATACTGCTCTTTGGCTTCTCAGGAGATCCAAAGGACACAGTAGTGAGATCAAGGCTGTTTCTTGAGGCAAATGAGATGAGGTACCCTTGCCCCGGAGATAATCAGCTAAGCAAGAAGATAACAGGTGCTGGGAGCTGAGTGTGAGCAGAAGGATTTCACCACAACCAGGTGAATATTGACACTGGGCTCCTGGAAGTTGTCCATTACCTAGCAGTTATTTGCAGAAAGTGTCCTCAGTATGCCTGCAGCCAGCACCCACCCCGAGGGGAATGTCCTTGACTTTCAAAACTCGCTAAGTACGGCCGATGTTCCTCTCAAATAGAAATTATATTCCCCAGAACGTATGCCATAATTCCATAGTGCCTATCCATTCATTATTGCCTAACCCCCTCCTTAAATTGTGAGCTTGAGAGTAGGAATGTAAACGTTTTGCTTTACCCCAGTGCCCAATATGCAGTTGTATGAATGTGTGAATGGAGTTAATGATTGCAAAGGGGCCTGATTGGTCAACCGGACTTCCAGATTTCTACAACACTACCAGGAAAGGATAGGACCAGCCTGGCTCCCGCGTGCAAAGAGCCATCTTGGACGGAGCTTGGACGGCCTTGTGGCACTCCTTACGCCTTCCAGCTGCGGGGACAGCACAACCCCACACTGCTCTCACGAATGTGTCTGGTTTTGGAAAACCAGTAAAGGGAAAACTGGTTTGTTTTCCACATATTCTTAAGAAGGTGGTGAGTAAATCAATGACTTTAGCTTTATGAAAGCTTCTTCATCTCACCCCACTCCCTTTTATTCCAGTCTACGTGTGTTCCCAACACCCCAAGTCACACTTGTAATCCCATTGTTTAAGGGTGACTACTTTTCATCGCAACCATCTGTCTGTTCTACATCCTTCTCCATAACCAACCCATGGGGAAAGTTAATGAACACTGCACCCACGTGAAGACACCATTGGCCTGCCCCAGAGCCAGGAGCAGCCTCTTCTGCAGGTTGAGCCAATTACACACATAGTACTCGAAATCTGTAATTGTTTAGCCATGTGCTTTATGGCATGAGTCTGTAGTCATTCACTCATTTTTTATTTTTGCAGTACTGGAGATAAAGTCAGGGGCATTCCACCTCTGAGCTATACCCCCAAGCCCTTTTATCTTTTATTTTAAAACAGAGTCTCAATAAGGTGCTGCGTGCTGGCCTCAAACCTACCATCGTCCTGTCTCGACCTCCCAAATACTGGAATTACAGGTGTGCACCACTGTGCCTAGCTTGAATTCCACTTTCTTAGGTTACTTTTACTATTATGAAACTTAAATGTTTAGGAAATAACAGCCACAGAGAACCCTGCTAGTTTGGTATTCATATAAATGTCAAAATACCACTTCATATATATACATGCATATGGACATATATACATATACATATATACATTATATATATGTACACATATACATATATATGTGTGTGTATATATGTCCACCTAACTGATAAAAAGACTTTTAACTACCTTATATCTCAGAATGTCTGAGGTGTCGACTGTCCACTGGATGAAGAAAAGACTTGAGCAAACTAAACCATTTTGTGACAGGTTAATTTGTGGAAAGACAGGAATTAGAAGTAGCCTAAAAGATCATCGTGTGCACCCCTCATTTGGAGAGATCCTTAGGACCCCAGCTGGGAGCCGCTTTGCCCAAGGTCTCTGAGCACTGCATTTATATCAATCTAGAAACCAGAGCCTCTGCTCCCGCCCAGTTTGCATTCCACAGTAACATGCCAGTTCAGTGCCAGCTCCCTTCCATGGGCATTGTCTTTGCTCAGTTAAGTGTGAGGCTCCCAGTAGGGCTGGACTCGGGAGGGGGATGCTCCTAGGTCTCTAGACAACTAGCTTTCATTTGCCCGATTGTTTTTATTAGAAAGTTCAGAAGTCAGAGCCAGGTTCCCATTTCTGTTCCCTTCCAAGCCACAGGAAACAACTTGCTGACATTCCCCAAATCACTGTCTTTTACTTTCTTTTTCACAGTAAGAGCAATACTGCCAAAAAGTCTCAGAATCATGTTCCTCTTAGATATTTCTTCTTGAAAACTTGTTTGGTGTGAAGATGAAGCCAGTGTGGAGTCCAAGGTCCCTGCAGGGTCCCAGCCTGCCTGCCCTTATCTTCAGGGCTGCTGGGCGGGCCCTGACCTGCGTCTACGTCTTGCTGTTAAGTCCTGCTTTGACTGCTGTGATTTCATAGAAGGGGAAGGCATTTTTCTCCCTGAGTTCGGGAGCAGTGTTGAGGTCAGGGGTAAGACTTGTCGTTGGTAAGTATTAAGAAGCAGTTGCTGAGTGATGAGTGGGTGGGGCGGGAGGCATGCCATAGGAAGATGGCGTCCGTTCTCTGCAGTGATGGGGTTGCTTTAGGTCTCTTCGCAGTCTATGTTCTGGCCTCCTCCTGCAGCACCCCTTCGGCTTCCTGGGCCATACAGGGCTCCCTTACTTCTTTCTCCAAGGGGCTCTCAGGAAAGGAATCTTGAAAGAGAATGTGTGCGGACTGCGGGGGGCTCAGGACTGTCTCCAGGAGGCACTTAGCTCCCCCGTTCAGGAGAAACCCCTGCCTTAGCATGGCTTCGATCTCAGTCAGCACAGTTGGAACCATGTTTGTGTCCTCGGAGCCACGGAGGTACTTTTTTGGTCGTGGCCTCTTGGCTTTGTGGTGCTGTCCGCCTCCGTCCTGGACTATGTATTGCAGGAGCTTACCTGTGGCTTCTCTGTCAGCCGCTGGCTCCTTGAGCTCCTTCTGCACAGTGCTGGAGCATCTGCTGGAAGAGTCCCTCGGCGTCCCTTCCTCCTCCCACAGCGACAGACTGCCATCCCCAAGAGGGTTTCTCTGTTGGTTTTCCTGCTCTGGACTTACCAGAGACTCCAAAGATAAAACCAGAGCTGGCTTGCTCCCCTGTCCAGAGGAGGGTGTTCTTTCTTTTGTTGGTGCCTTCGTCTCCTCCTCAGAGTCTTCCTTCAGGGTTGCCCTGGAAGCTTCCTGGGCCTCCACCTTCTGAACTAGCCCACGCCTGAAACCTGGGCGGTGTCTGCCTTCACTGAGACAGAGTTGAAAGAGCATCTTGTTGTTCTCCCTCCTGCCCTTGTTCTCGATTATTGCCTTCACTGCCGCCTCGCTCTCATCCACCAAGCTACAGCTGTAGTTGAAGAAGGTGTTCTTGGAGGTGAGCTCTTTGACCAGTTCCTTGTTGCCGAAAAGTCTGGCGTGTGCCAGCTCTGACTGTAGCAGCTTTGTGTGACACCGCTTATAAAACGCTTTCTGCTCCATGAGGCGGACAGTGGCTTCATGCTTCTTCATACACTCCAGAAACCCGAGTTTCTTTTTGAGCAAGTTCTCTTCTTTCCCATTGAAGGACAGAACTGAATAGGACTTCTCTGTTTCTATGAGCTTTAGGCCCTCTCCAAATGCAGAGTGTTGCTTGCCTCCCTGATTGCTGGAGGTCTCTGCTGAGCTCTGACACAGGCTCTGCGGCGGGTTCCTCCGGGGGGCACCCGGTTGGGCTTGGGTGTCTGACATTGCTCTGCCCACAGGAGGACCTGGCGGCCAGTGTTCCTTCTGTCAGCCGACCTGTGAGGACGCTTAGTGACCTGTGGGCATTGTGACCACAGGTTTCCTAGGGGCCCCATTGTTACGAACCCAGGTTGTCAGGCCTTAACAGTCTGGTGGCCAAATGTTTCTCCTCAGGGTAAGGGTCCTGGGAGACTGGCTCACTGGTTTATTTATTGCAGGTGTGGCTTCCACCTGAGAACTGTCTCCTTCCCAAGGAGATGGGGGCCGGAAGCCCATCTTCCCAGTCTCTTCGTGGGAACTGAATTGGCAGGAACAGAGTCCAAAGGTCTAGATGTTTACTTTTCAGTCACAGGTTATGGAGATTTCTTAAATTTGGCTCCCTCTGTATTTCCCTAGCAGGTGATGAAGGGAAGTTTTTAATGAGATTATCACCAGATAGAAGATTCCTTGTTATAATCTCATAAGGGATGTTTCTATGTTCTGGCAGAAAATAATGATCTGACTTTATTGTCTGACCCTCCCAAGGAAGGAGTTGCTGAAGTCGTGTCCCTTCTATAATGGTGATGTAAAAGAACTTTGTTTGAAGATGAGATTGCCCAGGAGTCAGGGGGGAAAGGGAGAGAAGGAGAGACACAAATGAGGGCGTGGTCGCTGAGACATATCACTCTTGCCAGTCTGTCCCTGCACGCAAAGCCTAAGGAAGCGGCTCCAGTGAGACCTGAGATCTCCAGGACGCCTCCGGCACAGCGCTGGCGAGATGGGCCAGAGTCAGGTGCCAGCTTGGAGAGGTGTTGGGTTCCTAGCCCTGCTGGGTGATCCTCAAATCATAGCCCTACTGACAGCACCTTCACATAAGCTGGTGCGTTTAGTCTATTAAGAATTTAGGGTATTGTGTGGCTCCAGCCGCTTCGCAGTTCAAGACTGTTACTTTTAAGGTTTCCCTCTCTCCCTTCTTTCCTTTCTTCCACCCTTTCTTCCTTCCCAGAGGCACTTGACCTCCGAGCTACACTCCTAGCCCTATTTTATTTTATTTTTCTTTGAGACAGGGTCTTGCTAGATTGCTGAGGGTCTCACCATGTTGCTGAGTCTGGCCTCAGACATGTAGTCTTCCCGAGTATGGAAATGACAGGTGTGTGCCATCGTTCCTGGCTAATGACTGGGCTTTTAACAGCTATAGTCATTCTCTTCTTGGTTTTCCATACACTATATGAATCACCCGGAGCCCTGCTCCTCGTCTGGCTCACTCCCTCCTGCGTCCCCCACTGCCCCTGACTCTCCTCAAGACTAGCATCCCCAGCCTGTTTTACCTGAACTTGTATTCTTGAACTAGGAATGCCCTTACTTCAGCCCATCAAACCTGAAACCTCTTCTTGTATTTAACAGGTAGTTTCCACCTGTTTTGTTCTTTCTCTTTAGGAGTTACTGCTTTGCCTTGCCCTGCTATGTAGACACACAGCTACGATAGCTCCCTCACCTCCCTTACCAAGGGGGCCTTACCTTGACCTCCATTTTGGGTAAAGATGGTGTTTTTATTAATGAAATTGAATGATATAAAATAATTTCTGAATTAGGACATGTTAAATAAACCTAGATGAAACCAGTTTTCCTGAATTCAGTTAGCCCCATTAATGGCCCCTCCTCCACTGAACGGCTATCAAGCAGTTTGGAGGGCTGAACCCAAATATATTCCAAGCCTCAGAGGTAGTGGGGTTAGTCTATGCCAACCAGGGTAAAGGCTAGCTGGATTGCACTGACCAAAGCCACACTAGGTCTGTGGAATATGACAGGGTATTTACTATGAGCCTGGGGAAAAGACTATCGTGTCACGTGAGGGTTTTGAGAGTTTGTGGCTCTCTTTGCTGGTATAAGCTTTCCTACGGCCAAGAAAACCCAGCTTTGACTGGGCGTGGTGGTGCACGCCTGTAATCCCAGCATTTGGGAGGCTGAGACCAGAGGATCCAGGTTTGCAGCCAGCCTCAGCTACCTAGTGAGGCACTCCACAACTTAGCGAGACCCAGTTTCAAAATAAAGAATAAAAAATAGGGCTGGGGGTATAGCTCGGAGGTAGAATGCCCCTGAGTTCAATCCCCAGTACCGCAAAAAAAAAAAAAAAAGAAAACCCAGCTTTGACACGACACGACCCAAGGACGGAAGAGACAGTTTTTAAGTCATATCTCAAAAGTCTTCAACTAATAGTATGTTGACTGGTAAACTTTTGGGATTGGCCCAGGAAACTTTTACTTCTTAGCAAAATATTAGAATTCCTTGGTGCTGCCGGGCATGATGGCACCTGCAGGTAATCTCAGTACTTGAGGCTGAGACAGGAGGATGGCAGGTTTGCAGCCAGCTTCAGCAACTTATCGAGGCCCTCAGCTACTTAGTGAGGCCCTGTTTCAAAGTAAGAAAAAAAAGGGCTGGAGGTGGAGCGCAGAGGTAGAATGCTGCTGGGTTCAATCCCAGTACCCCCTCCCCCCGCCTCAACACATACAAACTCCTTAGTGCTAAGAGCAGACTTTGTAAAAATGAAATTGACCCATTGCTCACTGTACAGGAGGATCCCTCTTGGACACTGCCAAGTTTAAACAATTGAAAAAACATCACAGCGATTGGGGGGCTTGAAGGACTTTATTCTGTCCTGCCTTTGTTGACTCTCTTTCCCTTCCCCTCAGGGTTATAGCATCTATTTTATGTCAAAGTCCCTGCAGGTCAAAAATGCAAATTTGTTTTACAGTCAACAACCCAGCATCATACTTTTAAAACACTCAGGGTTAATCTTCAAATAGTTAATCAGAATCATTGGTAGCTATAAACAACCACTGTATTGAGGATACTGCCTTTGATTATAAATAGGCCTATGTGTTTAAACAACTTTACAGCTGTAAAGGATCCTAGGGAACAACTAGTTTAACCCACTAGTATGTGAAGATGGATACCTTAAATGATGTACTGATATTTCTGAAGAGAGGGAAGGATCAGTAAGCCTTTGGTGGAGATGAATGGCCAACCAAATGTGGAACTGCACCAAGTTCCAGAGGAGTACCCAGCAGAGCTGACCCAATGTGGGCACAGGAGAGTACATGCTTTTCTTTAGGGTCGCAGGACTGATAGCTCAGACGGTCAGCTTACCACACCTCTGAGGTCCATGAAGTGTAAATTTTGAAATTAGTTCCATGACTACTGCGGGTATCTTAATCCCATGTCCATCCTTTCTTGGGGAAGATTCTGTTCACTTCGTTATCCACACTGGGAACTTCAGAGATATCTTTAGCTCTTTGTTTCTGACCTCCCTATCCATGTGTTCCCTCCTGCAGTATACACCATCTCAGAAATGTTCCTCAGATTACCTTTCTTCCTCATTAGTCTGGATCCAACCCTTCAGCTAAGCTCTTTCACACCCTGATGGGCCTTACTCTGTTCAGTCTATCTTCTTCCTTATTTAGGGGATCTAGGATGTCACAGTGAGGTCACCTTGGACATCTCGTCTCCCTGGAGAAACTGGAAATGGGGGAAATAAGATCACCCTTAACAAGAGAAGACTCCTAAGTCAGTAACTGGACCCAAGGCATTGACCCCTGAGTAAAGGCCTTCCATGAGAATGGTCAGATGGCCACGGGAGTCTCTGCAGAGAGACTCTTAATAGCCATCTTGGAGGTGATAGCCAGGCGGACAGCCTCATGCCTACAAAGGATATAGCCCATCAACCCAGGGAGTACCTCCCTCCATGGAACAGACTCTTTGGTCTATTACAACCTGATGTACCAGCAAGTGTGATCAAATGACTCCTTTATAAGGCGAGTTCCTTGTTGGTGTGTAGTTAATGTAAATTTTGCTCCCTTAAAGGCTGACAAATTTTTGAGTCAGTCTTAGCTCCATTCAGCCTCTGACTTCCAAGTGATGGCTTCAGGCCAATGTGCCAACACAGAATTAATAAAAGTAGACTTATTAGCTGGGCATGGTGGCACACACCTGTAATTCCAGTACTTGGGAGGCTGAGACAGGAGGATCTTAGATTTGAGACCAGCACGTGGTAATTTAGCAAGACCCTGTTTCAAAATAAAAAATGCTGGGGTTTAGCTCAACGTAGACAGCACCCGGATTACACACACACACACGCACACACACACACACACGCATACACACACATGGTAAACTTACTGCAGCGTCCCTGTCACAGCCAGGCATCCCATTGTAAGCTGAAGGAAGCTGACTGATAGGCAGGACATGAATCTTCCTTGACTATACATTTTGTGTATAAAGTCTTAAGACTTTTAAACTTTGGCTCCAGTACATTTTTCCAGCTCATCCATTCTCCAAAGACGTTCTTGATCATCGTATGGATTCCTTTACATAACGTAATTGTGTTTGTGTATGTCTTCTACTTAACATCATGAACCCAACTTCAGCCATTATCTTCTTCACTTTCAGTGAAGTGTGTGTGTATCCCACACAACATGAAGCCAGTGGTTGAACAGTAGGAAATGGGATCCTGACTCACAGAGAGCTGGTCATTGGGAAATGGGGTTCTTTCAGGTTTTTACTTACAGTGTAGGCTGCATATCCAAATCCAATGTTCAGACCCAAATCACCTCTTTTCACTTACTGGCATTGGGAATATAGAAAGTACCTGAAGCTTTCTTCCAGCAAGTGACAATTTGCTGAAGCTCACAGATAGCCAGAGCTACAGTCTGCTCTGCTGCTCTGAGATTACCGAACAAAAGCTGGAAATATGACCAGTAATCATGCAGTCCAAGGGATGAGGGGGTCTGAAGCCCAGCAAAGGATATGAGACTTGCTAGAGTTGTGCAGAGTGCAGTGCGAGAGCCAGGATTCACACCTGGGAAGCTGGACTCCCAGTCGAGTACTCTGCGTTGTTCCGTGTTGTCCCTGCCCCTAGCCTTGTTGGGGGGACAGCTGACAGAGCGCACTTTGCGAATGCAGCAGCAGTGGCAACTACCCTCTTAATGAGCTGTTTGCAGAGAGCTCCTTTGTTTCCTTCATTCAATCTGAACACAGGTGTGACTCTCCTCTTTCACTCTCTGCACAGGTGCTGCCCTTCTTTCCGATCACAGGGTCCCCAGAGAATGAACAGATTCTTCAAATCAAACTGACTTTCTCCTCATGGAGCTCAACTTCAATATGTTATTAATTTGCAAAAGTCTCCTTTAACTCTGTTACGAAATATATCCTCCCAAAAAATGGGAAGGGGAAAAGAAAAAGTAGAATGAGAAGGGAACACACTTCTGCCAACCCTGCTGAATGACTTTTCCCTACAGTGATCTAAGTGTAAGGAGAGAGAGGCCTGGGCTGGGGGGTGGGACCAGGAAAGAAAACCTGGAGCTGAGCAGAGCTCTGGAAGGCTTCCTGACAAAGCACTCATGCCTCATGACTCATTGAAATGGTTTTTATGTCATTGTTGATGTGAGTTTTGAGAATATATGCCTTCCACAAGCTGAGAGTCATCTGTATCTAAAACCCAAGTAAAACCCAACTAGTGAAAAGCTTGTACCCTGGTGGGACACTGTGGTACACTGATTTTCTTAAACCTAGCTCTGCTGTCAGAGGTATTTAAACCTAACTGGTCTTTTGATCAGGTATAGCTCTTAAACACTTCTGGTAGGTAACTGCAGGTTCCTAGTAGGCAGAGAAAGTGGGTAAGAGCTAGCTATTCTCCACAACCTTGATAGCAGATTATAATGAAAGCCAGTGATTGTAGCACCTGTATTACTTAAAAATAAATTTCTTCAGAGGCATACACAGGAGTGTTCACACAAGGAGGTTCCGTAAGCTGTATATTCAGGGCTTGCAACATTTCAACTTAAATGAAAGGTTTACACAAGGCATTTGTAATGGCGACCTAAAGAGGGTCTCCCATCTTTCTCTGACATCAGTCAAAACAGAATTTCTAATCCCAATTCAGCACATGCTCAGGGATCAGGCCTGAGGGTCTCTCTTTAGAGTCAGGTGACAGGCCTTTGTATTCCTACACCTTACTCTTTCAAAGTGGAGAGTCTTTAAAATATTTTATCCAGAATACATATGTTGAATTCTCTCAATTTCATCAGTGCAAGCCACTTTCTAACATTCTAGTTAATTGACAACCCACCAATATCACCATTAAAAATCCCTTCCTCGTGTGGATGTATTAAAAAGATGTTATAATTAGCAGACAAGAATATTAAAAATCATTTACCCTGACTGTTCCATATATCCAAAAGTTAAATGAAGATATGAAAGAGTTTTTTTTTTTTTAATGAGAAGAATCTTATATACACAGGTAGAAAGAAAAGATACTGGATGGAATATGAATCTACACTAAGGAATGAACTGAGTATATAATACATATTATACATAATTAGATTATCTTATTTAAATCTTTTTAAAAGATAGCTGAGTTTTCAAACAAAATTATATAATACATGGTTTATAATGTAGATATAAGTAAAATTGTGCAAAACAATAGGTTAAAGGCCAGAGAGAAGAAATGGAAATACACTTGTTTAAGGTTGTTATACCCACAAAGGGATATAATATCTCTTAAACTTAGACTTTGCCATAAACCATAAAGCAATCACTAACAGCATTTGCAGCTAATGACTAAGGTAAAATGGAATCATACAAAATACTTTCTATGGGTTGAATTCACCCCTCATCACCAAAATTATTTTGAAGTCCTAACATCTGATCACTATGATGGTGGCCTCATTTGAAAACAGGATCTTTGCAGATGCAGTCAGTTTAGGGTGTAGCTGTTAGAATGGGTTCTCATTCATTGACTAACAGCCTCATTAGATAAGGAGGACAGAAAAGCACTTAGGAAGAGGGTGGCCCTGTGATGATGGAGACAGAGAATGCCAAGAATTACTGGTAGTTACCAGAAACTAGAAGAGGTAAGGAAGGAATCTCCCCTACAGTTTTAGAGTAAACAGGACCCTGATGATGCCTTGTTGTCTCACCTAACTTTAGCCTCTACTACTGACACAATAAATTTGTTTTTTAAGCCACTTCACTTATGGTACTTTGTTACAGCAGCTCCAGGAAATGAATACAGTGCTTAATCCAAATGAGAGAATGAAAAACAAAACTGGTGGGACTAATAGAAAGCAAATAGCAAGATGATAAGCTTAGATGTAACAATAGATATATTGGATGTGTATGAAAACTGGATTGAACATGCAAAGAATATGTGGAGGTAACAGTTAAACTGTTTCCTTGGATTTTTTAAAAGACCCAGCTAGGTGCTACTTACTAGAATGTAAGGAATGTCTTTAAAGATAGAGACAAATAGGTTACAAATAAAAGGATAGAAACAGATATACCCCAGTAACATGAATAAAAGGAGCTGGAATAACAATATTAGCAAAATATGCCTGGGCAATATGACGAAGGATGAACAAGTATATTTCATATATGAGTTAATTAACAAGAAGACAACAGTCCTATTTATGTATCTAGTAACAGATCTTCAAATTACCTGAAGCAAAAACTTGATAGAACTACAAGGAAAAATGTATAAATCCGTAATTAAAGTCAGAGATTTCAATAATACACCTGTTATTGTCACTGATTAAATGAAGGAAAGTCGGCAAGGCTATAGAAAGCACACGACATTGTAACCAGCTTAAATGGCAGAGAACACTCCACACAACAGCAACGGAGCATACAGCCTTTTCAACTGTACATCGAACATTTGCCGAGATAGAACACATGCTGGTCCTTACAACAAGTATCAATACATTTGAAAGTACATGCAGAGTTGTGAGAAAAATGTTGATGCATACATTTTTTTCCCCTATTGATCAATCAGGAAAGAACCAGAAACTGGCTAAAGTAATTTTGTCATAGCTCTGGAAAATATTCATAGGTATATAAAAACAAATCAAATGCCCAATGAAGAAAAAGCCACATTCAAAATGGTAGAAGAGATTATGATTTTTTTGTTTTTTGTTTTTTTGTACTTGCCCCATTCCCTGCCATGGAGTAAGTCTTACACTAGAGGAAGTGGCAGCCCAATTCCTAATGCTTTTCCTCGAGCTAGAGAGAATAAATAGTAGTTGGTACTGAGAGCTGAAATATAGTACTACAGACCAGAGATGTCAGGGGCAAGAGATTATTGGTGGAAACAAAATAGAGGATCATAGGAGAAACCAAATTGAGAATATTTGGAGAAATAGGGCATTAAGATAGTTGTGGCCAGTTGCAGTGGCTCACACTTGTAATTCCAGTACTTGCGAGATAGACAGTAAGATCACAGGTTCTAGGCTAGTGTACAATAACTTAGACCACATTTCAAAGTAAAATCTAAAAAATAGGGCTGGGGGTGTAGTTCACAAGTAGGACACCTCTGTTCAATCCCCAATACCACCAAAATCAAACAGTTATTACCTAGGTGAGGTGGTGTACCTATAATTCTAGCAATTCAGGAGGCTGAGGTAGGAAGATCATAAGTTTGTAGGCCAGATTTGGCAACTTAGCGAGAACCAAAATAAAAAATAAAATATAAAATTATGTTTTATAAATACAAATTTATATAAGTTAATGTATAAAATATATAATAGTATAACATAAAAATAATAAAAAGGCCTGGGGGTATAATTCAGGAGTAGAGCGCCCCTGGGTTCAATCCTCAGTACTGATGGAAAAAAATGGCTGTTTATGAAGCGGGATTGAGAATGTTACATACAAGCCTAGAAGAAAGATGCTTGCTCAGAAGAGCAGTAAGAAGACTTGAAGCTTTCACTTCAGCTGATCCTTAGTCTTAGAGATACCCTGATGAATCAGTTAAGGATGTCTCTGGCACAGAGGCAGTCTGCAAGGAGGAAAGCTGGCTGAGTCTTCAAATGCCCAATTTTAAACAAGCTATACACAAAAGCAGGAAAATACCGCTATTGAAGAGAAGGAAGTAAATTGGCAGAAACTATCTCTGAAGAAGCATAGACATTGCACTTGAATTAAGTCTTGAAAATGACTGTCTTGACTGCTAAACAGCTAACAAAAACTAGACAAAAAGCAAATTGGAAAAATTGTATGCAAACAAATCAATATCCACAAAGGAACAGTAATTATAAAGAGGAACCAGATAAACTCCAGGGCTGAGAAATACAATAACTGAATTTTTGAGATTTACCAAATGGATTCAGCAGAAAATTTGAGCTTGATAAAGAAAGGTCAGCAAAGTTTGAGATGGGACACCTGAAATTCAGTCTGAGCAATATAAAAAAGAAAGACGAGCAGAATCTAAGGGAGACTTGTGTTACACACCAAGGAAATAGGGTCTCTCGGAATAGGAGAGAGATTAGTAGAAGAAATAGTGTCTGAAGACAATTTAAATTTCTTAAAGACATGAATTTACAAACTTAAGGTGCCCAGTAAACTGTAGGACACATAAAAAGGAAACCTCACCAGGACATGTTATGATCAAAAGTCAAGGATAGAATATTGAAAATAACAGAAGAGAAGCAAATTATATACATGGGCTCTTCAATAAGATTATCAACTGAATTCTTTCAACAGAAGCCTTGGCAGCCAGAAGAAAGCTAGGATAATGTATTTGTAATGGCTGAAAGAAAAAAAAATTTTTTTCTGGGATTGTATATTAAAAAATGAGCTTGAAGTTTAGACATCCCTGTCCTACCTGCCCCTCCTCCCCAAAAAGCTATGAAAGTTCATTACCACTAGACTTCTGCCCTCTAATACATGCTAAAGGGAGACTTTTAGGATGAAATGAAAGGACACCAGACAGTAACTCTATCCCATATAAAGAAGTAAAGATCATCGGTAAAGGTTAACACATTGACAAACATAAAACCCAATATTTTAACACCACTTTTTACTTTCTACTTAACAAATACATAAAATGTATAAAACCATGTTAATTATGTATTCAATGTATAAAGTAATTTATGACAAAAGAGGGCAGGAATATATAGGAGTAGAGACTATGAATTTAAATTTTCAAATTAAGTTATGAATATGAGCCTAGAAAGTCAAATAATATATAAATCCAAAACAGAAGCAAACAATGTGTAAGGGGACATATTGGTATTAGAGTCTGGGGGCAAAATTTCCTAGAAAGCCTACAAAAGAAAATAGAAGGATTATGTATTTCTTTAACAACTCAGATAATTCTGAATTACAGTGTCACCTACATCAGTTAGCAGTCACACTGGAAAAAAAAAATCCTAGGGATATCATATTTGTTTGATAGTCTTATGTCACATAATTCATATTCCTTTTATTTTTATTTTTTATTTTTTATTTTTTTAAACTTATATATATTTATTTATTTTTTTAGCATGGATTTTTATACATTTCTTGGGTACAACAGGGTTAATTACACATTTTTGTTGGGTACAAGCTAGTACAGGTAAAGACATCCATGCACATATTTCTCATTAACCCTTCCCCAATCCCCACCCACCCTCCCCCTATCCCCTGGTCAGTTTAGTGATTGACTTTGATGTGATCTTGTAAGTACATCATGCTCATTAGGGTGTCCTCCCTCCTCCCATTACCTTCCATTAAGTCAAATTTTTTGTTCACCTAAGAATTCTCTTTCACCCGGAGTCCCTCTTATGTCCCATTTTCTCCCTAGCTTCCACATATTAGGGAGAGCATTTGATTTTTAACTTTTAGTGACTGACTAATCTCACTTAACATAATGTTTTCCAGTTCCCTCCATTTCCTTGCAAATAACATGATTTTGTTCTTCTTTATGGCTGAGTAAAATTCCATTGTGTACATATCCCATAGTTTTGTAAT
>PVLC010002196.1:21376-120206 GCA_004027655.1 Graphiurus murinus | reverse complement strand
AGAGTGGGGTCTGACAGCCTTTCTGTTAGGTTCAATCCACGTGATCTACTTACTTCAGTGTTATGTATTTTTGCATATAACAGTGTCGGGGTAGCTGGAGACACTACAGGGGGAGGCTGTTTGGTCAAACAGGGAGCTCTGCTCTTATTCTTCTGGGTTCTGCTGAGTTATTCACTTCCAGAGACCCTTCCCTTGTTCAAAGATGAGCTCAAGTCCAGCTCCCCCACATGAGATTTGGGACAAATCTTACTGACATGGCTGCTCCACTGCAGAGACTCTGACAAGCAGGTGGCCAGGCTAGCACAGTTAGAAGACCCCTCTCCAACCCAGAATGAGACAGTGGCTGTTAGCTGAGGGACTTAGGGATTGAAAAAGACTTGCTGATCTGAAATACACACTGGGAAGCACTACCAAGATGTGTTATGCCATCTAAACATAAGAAGACTAAAATTACAGGGGAGAAGAGATGCAGGGGACGGAATGTGGCTTTTCCTCCTTTTTCTCATTTTAACAATTTTAGGACCTTTCCTTCAAAGCAAGTGAGGTTGTTTCTAAGTTTTCTTGAGATGTTCTCCCTGCTGGCAGGCCAACATGCTAGGGGTTGGCTGCTAATCAGAAGGCTTTTCAGTGTTTCCCCCATATGCTAGCTTGCAAGGTGGTAGTACTGTCTTGGTGTTATAATGTAGTGAAATTAATTCAAAACCAACAAACATTGGCTGTTGCTTAGCATAGTTCAAGCACTGTGTTGGAGATGAGCATAAAAAGATGAGAAAATAATTTCTGACTTCTAGGAGCTTCCAGTTTGGTGGGATGGACTGAATGATACAGGTGAGCATACTCAGGGTGCTCTGCAGACAGATTAGAAACCAACCTGGTCAGAGGAGGTCCCTGCAGGGAGAAGGCAGGTTGTGAGTACAGTCCTATAGGGTGAGGCAGGGACAGCCAGGTTAAAGGGAATAACAGGGATTCACGGTAATGCAAACTATGAGAGAGTGAGAGAGTGAGAATGAGAGAGTGAGAGAGAGAGAGAGAGAGAGAGAGAATAACCTGGAAGAAGATGACTAGAAAGGCAGGGAATGGAGGGGGAGAGGACTGAGGGGAACAAAGGCTGCAGCACCTTTGGCCTTCGAGGTCACTCCTAGGAGTCCTGGATCTTTCCTTTGGAAGAGGGAGGGGAGTTGATATTTAGCAGTAAAGTGACACAGTTGCACATATTTTATCTGAATCTTTCTGGCTGCAGTCAGGGAAGTATCTAAGGGACATAAAGCTAGATAGGACATGCAAGCATGGGGTTGCTGTAGTGGCCCAGGTATGAGATGATATGGGCAGTGGAAGGAGGAATGGAGACAGACGGCAGATTCTAGAAATAATCAGGAAGAAAAAATGCAAGGTCTTAAATGATTGTCTGTACGTCAGAGATGGAGGATACAAATTGCTGGGGGAATCTAGTCCAGGGTTTCTGGCTCCACTAACTGAGAGAAAGGAAATGATGGGAGGAACAGGATTGATAGGACAGGGGCTACTTTAGTTTTGGAGAGGATGAATGTAAGGTGACTGAGGCCCAGGCAACCTTATAATCAAGGGCGGAAGCTGTAAAAGAAATAAATGAATGTCTAAGGGTCATCTTAAGCAGTAGTTGAAATCTGACAGAACTGTGAGCCAGAAATAGGATTCAAGGAAATATCAACAATTAAGGATAAACAGAATAAATCTCACAAAAGACAATGAATACAAGATGGGAAGAAAATAGACAGGTATAACAAAAGTCAAGGGAGGGCACATTTTAGAGATGAGTAAGGGACCAATAGTTCATGCAACAGACAGACACAGAATAGAAAAGCCACTTGGGTTGAATTATTTCCTTAAAGTTGCCCTGGCAAGCAATAAGTAAGTTTATCATGAGGAGGAGTTTCATTTGCATGGCTAGGGGGAGATGTCAGATTGGAGAGAGCTGAGGTGTGAATGGGGCAGGAGGAAGTGAAGATTACACTTTGAAACCATTTTCATGAGGAGGGGCTAGACAGGAGCAGTGCTTAGCTTTAAGATCATAGACTTGAACGATTTCAAACACAAATCGGTTTCTTTTCTAAAATAGTTTTGCCATAAAGTATTTCACACATATGTTCATTGAATTCTGTGATTTTAAAAATGTCTTTTGTAGTTATGTTCACCATTTTTTGTCTCTAGTATTGTTTGTAAGTTTTCTCTTGTTTCCTCGCCAATCAGTCTTGCAGGGATCTGTTATTAATTAAAAATAAAAGTTTTCAGTTGTATTGGAAAAAAGTGGATACAAGAAAAATACATAGATTGAAATTAAAGGACTCAGAGGCAGAGGAAGGTCCTGATGTTACAGGACCTCAGACAGCTCTTGAGACCTTAGGCAAAGAGAGAGGTAAGATGGGTATAGGTATGGTCCCCTAAGTGGGAGGATGTAGGATGCTGAAAGCTTTTCTATCTGCAAATCTCAAGGTTGCTCATCAAACAGGAAGTGAAGTCACTTGCTTACAGCTAGATAGGGGCTGAAGGCTGGTGAGGACCAGCAGGGCTAGGGTCTGGTCAAGTTGAAGACTTAATCTGCCCTGCTGTCAACCTTCAGTGGCCTGGTGTAACAGGATTAGTGAGGATGGATTGATGCAGGATCAATTCCAGTTCTTTCAGTCAGGTATGAGCAAGAGTTGGTACACAGGAAAACTGAGGATGTCACTAAAGAAATGGTTTTAGTGCTCAAAAACAGAGACCAGATTTTGTAGGGATGAGAAACAGGTACAGAAAGCCCAGTAAACAGTGAACATGGAAGGATCCCTTTATATTTCAGATCAGGTGTCCTGGTAGTGAGAGTATGTGATCTTGGCATGAAAAACTCCTGGAGGTGGTGTTCTTGGAAACGACAACACAAGGTGGGACAACATGGTGGAGTGACTAAAGTGGACTGGACATAAAGGCTATAGGAGTTGAGGACCAGGCACTGCTGGGATGGAGGTACCCAGGTGGGAAGTTTACAGAGGAGGGTCACAAGAGGGTTAAAAGCTGGCTGAGGCATCAGAGCAGAATTAGATTCAGCAATGCTTAAAGTCAGATCCAGACCAGGGGTCTAGACATAACAGTGCCCGGGAAGAGGTGAATTTCTAAGCCTTATTTCTTTGTTGGTACGAAGAAATGAATTTTAAAGAGCAAGGTATGAGTGCTTTTTTACCCTTAATATAAAAGCTACCCTGTGCTAAAGTTATACATAGATTACATAAAAGACTGATAAAATTCTACACAAACAACATACCAGAAACTCCTGGTGGTGTCTTAATGAATTTTCCATTAAAATGACCAATTACAGCTTCGCATTTTTCTGTTGATTCCATCCTATTTATTAAAAAAAAATATATAAACATTTAGAGGTCTCTCCATTTTCCTTTTGTTCTGTGCATGCACAAACATTTTCTTAGTTTTTCTGGATACAAACGAAAACCTTGATAAACTATGGATGTGATAAAGGAAACGAGGGTTTATTCTTTTACCTAGCTATTGATTTTGTACTTTAGAGTAAAATGACTGATAACAGAGTGTATCCTAAATCATAAAAAGAATAAATTATATCCAGAGTGTTTAATACCAAGTATATCAACTGCATAATTTTATTCTAATTGTTGGAAAGTTGAAAATCAATATATAATAGCTTACTTAGTCATGATGTTGAGCTAAAAACAACTGTTTAAAATACTAGTGTATTTGCTTCTTACTAGAATGTTGGTTGTTTTAAAGATGGTCTTTTAGGAATTCAGAAAATGACAGTTTGAAGAGTCATGATAATGGCTGAGGTCAATCAGAGGGTGTGCTTTACATGTTTTTTTTACATTTGCTTCAGATTTAAAGTTAAATTAGTAAAGTCAATTATGTACTTTCTTTGTCATCTTGGCTTTGGAAGAGTAATTAAAGGCTGGAGCCTAATTTTACAACTTGTTTTATATCTATAGGTGGCTAAAAACATTTGACAAACATTTCTGGGGAGTCAAATTACTGCGACTAATTTTTCTTAATAGATGAAGCACTAAATAATCTATCCAAAATGTACTACATTCTTGGACTACTTAGAGAGTTGCCCCTTAGTTCTAATGGATAATGACAGTTTGAAAAACAATAGAATCTAATTGGGTTAAGTCTTGGTACATGTGCTCTGCTTTCAGAAGAATATCTACAGATGTGCTGAGATGATGCTGAGCCTGTAAGTGTCTCATCTGGATCCTTTTACACAATGTAGTGTACACTGGAGATGTTGGCTATGGCAACTTGGTACTGAAAGATACTTTAGTTTTATTGTAAAATTGTCTGTTATAGCAGAACAATTGAATAAAAGTGAGAAGGACCAAGTAGTGGCCCTTGCTCCATGACTTGGCAGCTAAGTGACAATGGAAAAGTCTCTTTGGTGCCTCAATTTTCTCATATATAAAGTAATATGCAGTAATAATGCTTTATTGATATCACAGGTCTATGGTAAAATGTAGTTGTATATGAGTCACCATTTTTCCTTCCAAATACCTAATAATTTAAAACATGAAGACATTATCTGTTACTCAATAGTATTAGTAAGTTCCTAAATAATGCATCATGTAAAATCAGTTTTTGTACATGGGTTTTAGGATTAGAACTTTGAAAAAAACAAAGCTCTTTCTGTTTAATATTTCTTTTCTAGATAAAGTATTCTTTCTGGGAAAGAAGGGCTAAAAATTAAATGGAAGGAATAAGGCCCACTTTCATTATATCTGGAACATAGATTTCTTAAAAAAAAAAAAACAAAAACAAAAACCTAAAGCAATAATTGCACAATGTTAATAGTTAAATCTATGTGGTGGTTAGGTGTCTTATCCTTTTCTTGCTTTCTTAACTGTTTGAAATATTTCCTTTAGATACTTAATTTACTTTATTGATGATGAATCAAATTTCTATCTAATAAAAGAAAAACATGCTGATTTATCTGTGAAATTTAGGACACTGG
Source organism: Graphiurus murinus (assembly GCA_004027655.1). Lineage (NCBI taxonomy): Eukaryota > Metazoa > Chordata > Mammalia > Rodentia > Gliridae > Graphiurus > Graphiurus murinus. The sequence continues at coordinate 115,222 of PVLC010002196.1, read as the reverse complement.
TTGCCATTTGAAAGAAATGAGAAGCATCCCAATCTAATTAATCAAAATAAGAGATGCATACTTTTAGAGCTACTGGTGAAGTGATAGTTCCTTGCCATAAGCCACCAAATATTTAGTGTACTCAGATTTGGGAATCCTGATGAACTTTCAAAAGATTAGAAAAAAATTTACATGTAAATTGACACGTAATGTAAGATCACAGTACAACTAGCTCTCTAACTTAAACTCTTCTCAGTCATTTTTTATTTTCTAGGCTACCTTGGCAGAGCTATTATTGTTGATTATAATAAAGACAGGGCAGCATCCTTACCTGGCAAAACCAACGCCACGACTTGTACCACTGGAATCACGCAGTATCCTTGTAGAAATGACTTGTCCAAAGGGCTTAAGCATGTTTTCAAGTTCTTGCTCATCCATGGACAGGGGCAAGTTAGAAATATACAGGTTGGTAGGATCTTGTTCCTGTTGCTAAAGCAGAACAAAGAATTGTCTATCAGTGTCCAACAGAAGGTGAGATGTATTTTTATGGGGATACTCTTTGTTCAAATCCTTTTTTTTTCTTTTTTGTGGAACTGAGGGATGTTCTACCTTTGAGCTATGCCATAAGCCCTATTTTATTTTTTATTTTGAAACAGGGTCTATGTGCTGAGGGCCTTGCTAAGTTGCCAAAGGCTGGCCTCCAACCTGTGATCCTCCTGTCTCAGCCTCTCAAGTACTGGGATTACAGGTGTGTATCACCACACCCAGTTTGCTCAAATCCTCTTAAAGTACTACCTCATGAGATCATGCGATGTACGGAACACTAAGTCATCTTGGACACTTGAAAATAGTGTCTGAAGCTTGGGCAATCTGCAGAGGTCAGACAGGAGCAGAATGGAAATGGCACTGCTGGCAGGCGCAACTGAGTTGAAGAGGATGCCCTCAAGAAACCACAACTGTCAGCTGTTTTCAGTGTTTCCAAAAATAATCAACCTCTCCTCCACTGCTATTTTTAGGCATCCATTTCAGGCACACTATTGCGCAGGAGGCTATTAGTACTAATAATTTGGTTTAGAGATCTGTGCAGGAGGATTCTGGATCAAGTCATGTGGAGTCCAATACGGACTTCCCCCAAACTCCCCTTCTCTGCCCTATGGCAAAGTCCATACAACTTTCGAGTAGTGATCATCAGTGGAAAAAGGAAGTGTCTATCTAGTTTACTTGTCTAGTTTTTGATTAGGTTATTTGTTTTCTTAGCAATAAGTTTGAGTTCTCTGTATATTCTGGATATTAGTCCTCTATCAGAGGAGTAGTTGGCAAAAATTTTCTCCCATTCTGTGGGCTCTCTGTTGAGGTTCTTGATAGTTTCCTTTGCTGCACAGAAGCTCTTCAGTTTAATGCAATCTCATGTATTGATCTTCCTTTGAATTTCTTGTGCCTTTGGGGTCTTGTTAAGAAAGTTTTTACCTGTGTCTATGTGTTAAAGTGTTGGACCTATACCCTCTTAAAGTAGCTGCAAGGACTCTGGTCTGACTTCCAGGTATTTGATCCATCTTGAATTGACTCTTGTTCAGAGTGAGAAAGTGGGGTTTATTTCCATTTTTCTGAATATGGTTAACCAGTTTTGATGATACCATTTGTTGAAGAGGGGACTTTTAGCTTAATCCAAAAAGAAACTCAAAGCCATATAAATAATAAACTGTGGGCACAGCAAATTTTAGAATCTCAGAAAAGCTGAAGGGGAAGACAGACTAGTTAAATTTTTGATACCCAAAGAGGGGACCAGCATTACTAGTAAGAACTACCCGGGAGCTTTTTAGAAATGCAGACTCTCGGACTCCTCCTCAGCCCTACAGAATCAGAAGTGCATTTTAACAAGATTTTCAGGTATTCATATGCATATGAAAATCTGAGAAGCAATATTCTTAGATAATTTCCCATCCAACTTTCCTTTGTTGAGGTAGAACCATGCAGAATCAAAGATATAAGACTGAGTTCTCTAAAAGCCAGTAACTTCTAAGTATATTTATGAAGAGCATAGAATACAAATTGTCAAGGAGAAGGCTTACCTGACAACTAGAATATTTCCTAACCAATTCAAAATTCACTTCTGCAAGGATGAGATTAGCGGAGTCTTAATTTAAAATCAACCTTTCCTTTGATCTTATAACCAATTGTATCTTTATAGATTGAGGCATATGAGAGCTTATTATTTTTCTTTAGTAAGCACTATTAGTAAAGTCATTAATTGGTGGGTTAGCCTTTGGCAACAGAATAGCACACTCATTATAACTTTCCAGATTTCCAAAATGCATAGTACTTTAAAAATATATGTAAAGCACTATGCATGTTTGAATTTGTATAATGTCTTTCCAAAGGATCTTAGCATTAATTAAACCTGAAAGGAAAATTTTCCTTTTATATAAATTGCAAGTAAAAGTGAACACTAACCTTCTGTGCTCTACTTACCCAGTAAGACTTAAAATAATATAGGACTGGGAGTGTACTCAGAGGAAACCTTGCGTAGCATGCATGAGGCCCAGGTTCAATTCCCAGCATGGAAAGAATAAATAATAATTTGATATGCTAGGAAGTGGCAAATACCCTGGTCTTCTCAAGAATTAAAGTCAAAGATCTAGAACAATGGGCAATAAGTGCTGTCCTTATAACTTCCTGTTTCTGACACCAAGGAAGACTGTGCAACCAGGCTAGTCCCTAAGGTACTGAGCACTGGCTTGCAGCCTGGATGTCCCAGTCTCTCAGGGTTTGTCACGGGTAGGTTCAAAAAAATGTTAAAAATATTCAAATGCTCAAAACAAGTGAATATTTACCCTCTAATTATTTACAGGCTAAGCAAAATGGTGACTTTCTTTTGTTTTAGCGGAAATTAAGTAAATTCAGTGTGAGGCCACTGATTATCTTGAGCTGAGCAACTATAACTTTAATGTCTAAAAACTGGAAGGTAATTTTCTTATTAGATATAGGATAATACATACAGTGTTTCAAAACAGGAAAAGTCAATAAAAATGGTTTTAGGTATTAAAGTTTTCAAATTCTTCTGAGGTCAGGTAAGAAGTCTATCCCTTTATTTCAATTCATTTATACCTCTACCAACTTCACCCAGGTAATTGCACAATTCCTTGGATAGCCATCTCATTTGGGTCCTAATTTCCCAAGTCTCTGAAGCTTTTCTGCAGTGCAAATGGGTAGTTGATACTATGAAAATCTGGTCAGGTACCAGCCAACACAAACAGGGTCCTTTCTTCCTGCAGATGGCACCTGTGGCCTCATATGGCTAATGGACATTTTCAATGCATCTCACACATCCCAGATTCTCAATATAAAATAATTATAACCCCAGCCCTGCCTTCTAGCAGCTTCCAGTTAAAAAGGGGAGACAGAAACACATATAATGAAGGCCAAATGTGTGTGGATCACAAGGGAAGGACAGATAGATAGAAGATTAGGGAACATATTGTTCAGAGGAAATGAGACTTGAGGCACAAGCAGAAGTTTCAAGGCTAAAACCATAGCTGAGGAGTTTGCTTTTACTTTGCCAGTCATTGCTGCTTAGACTTTTCCACTTAAGGAATGCTAACAGTAAGTATTCTGGACCATTATCCAGAAGAGGCTGTGAGCAAATGCCAAAGAGCTGGAAAACTTCCTTGAAGTTGTGTGTTTAATCTTTAAAAAAAAAAAAAAAAAGTAAATTTGCAATCTGCTCTCTAACAATTTGAGTTTTAATAGAGATTGTTTTTGTTTGTTTGTTTATTTATTTTGGTACTGGGGATTAAACCCAGGGGCATTCTACCTCTGAGATACACCCCCAGCCCCTTTTAAAATTATTTTTTGTTTAGAAACAGGGTTTCACTAAGTTGCTGGGTTCACTAAGTTCACAGTTTCAAGGCTGGCCTTGAACCTGTGATCCTCCTCTCTTAGTCACCCAAGTACTGGGATTACAGTAGTGAGCCACCACACCCAGTGATACACCATGTTTGCCATATGATTTCTCTTGTCTGGGCAGTGAGAAAGGGAGAATTGCAGTTTGAAAGTCTCCTTGAAAAACAGGGAAACTTGAGAGGCACGAAAGCAGGCGAGTGACAAGATCAAACCTACCTTAGAAAGATTTCTGAATCGTGTTCAGTAAGATTCAGAATAAAATCCCCTAATTAAAAGGCATTAAAATAGTCCTCAGGAAAAGATATGGCTTAAAAATGTTATTCAGGAGCCATTCCTGGGGGTGCAGGCCTGTAATCCCAGTACTTGAAAGGCTGAGACAGGAGGATCACAGGTTTGAGGCCAGCCTCAGCAACTTAGTAAGACTTTCAGCAGCTTAATGTGACCCTGTTTCAACATGATTTACATTACGATGTGAGACTATAATGCACCAATAAAAACAATATTAAAAAACAATAAAATATACTTCCAAAATTTGAAACAAATAAATAAATTAAATGGGGATGGGGTTGTAGCTCAGAGGTAGAACACCCCTGGGTTCAATCCCCAGTACCACACACACATACACAAAATGTTACATAAGAAATGTATTTTAGCCGGGCGTGGTGGCGCACGCTTGTAATCCCAGCATTCAGGAGGCTGAGACCAGAGGATCCGGTTTCAAGGCCAGCCTCAGCTACCTAGTGAGGTCCTCCGAGACTTAGTGAGACCCGGTTTCAAAATAAAGAATAAAGAATAAAAAATAGGGCTGGGGGTGTAGCTCAGAGGTAGAACGCTCCTGAGTTCAATCCCCAGTACCGCAAAAAAAAAAAAAAAAAAATTAATAGAAATACATTCTACAAAGTCTTGATTCAACTTGAAAATTTATCAATATATAAAATATTGCTAAGAATCAGAATCCAGAAAGAACTTGGACTTTAAACCCATTCTTGGATATAGGGATATAGAGTAGATTAAATATAAATATATATATATTTCCTCTGATTTTTTTTTCTTGCATTTGTTTTTGATAGCAAAAACTCTCATTGAGGTTCTTCATTTGGGTTGACCATTAGAGCAAATGTTATTTTTCTTTTTAACTGGTCAACCTGTCTTGTGAACATTGCCCACAATATTACAGTAATTTAAAAGTTAATAAACTAGCAACACAATAAAGAATGGGCAGAAACCTCAAGCTGGCAGCACTAGGCACAAAAATACCTAATCCCCAAAGTGTCCACACATTTTCATTATTACATTCTTGGTGGATGGGACATATAATACTTTGTCATTGGTGTTTTTGCACAATGAGGATACTTTAGTATCTTTAAAAGCAGTGACAACCCTAATTCTGTTTTTATTATGTCTGAAAAATAAATTGCTATGTCTGAAAAAAGTTGTTCTGTCAATTTAGGTGGCCAAACAAAAGCAGGACCAAAGTCCTCTTTATGTCCCTAGGCATAGAAAGGGTTCAAGGGCTTCTCTAACAAGTGGAAAACTGGATCCCACATTGGCTGTGAGAGGGATAAATGGTTACTAATGTTCTCTTGAGTAGAAAAGTGGGGCTCGGAGGTCCCACGCGGTGTAAAGCACTCAGTCATCATCTGAAAGAAATTAACAAAAACCTCCCTGTGCGTGTGGAATGGTTCCTAAAATGCAAGAAAGGGACTTGGCAGGAAGAGCAGACATCTGTTTTCTCTTGTGCTGAATACCAACCAGCAAGCAGATAGTGACTGCACACTGCTTGGAGCATGGTGGACCTCTGGTTAGAGGAGGGATCACATTCCTGCTTGTTTGTCTGCCTATATATTGAGAAAACTGTGTAAGCTTACCACCAGCCAAATAACACCTGATGATCTGTTGACTTCCAACAGGCCTTTGGAGGTGCCAAGGACCTACAGAAGTCAGCTGCTAACAGATATCATCGATGCTGATTTGTGTTTTACATCTTTTTATCTTGCTACCTGAGTTTTCAGAGTCCTTTATTTGGAAAAATGTAGGCATTGAAATGTCTATCAAGTTTAACATAAACAGGCTTTTCAAAATGCCCAGGCCACCCCTGTTTGATAAATTTCAAATACTCCATGGACATTATTTGGAAAATGACATATTCTTAAACCTCAATATCTCCCAAACTCAAAATTTTACTCTAATTGGTTTCTTTGATTATCAACAAGACACTTAATACCTTAATGGCAGTTAAAACAAAAGGCACTGAAAATTAAAATATGAATAATAAAAAAAAACATCACTGGTCTCTAATGCTCTCTCAACTTGCAGCTTTAAAATTGAGTTTTGAGTACCTGTGGGGTCCTTCCTTCCTCATCTCAACCCAGGTAACCAATGTATCAGGCAACACTATATTTCCACTTCCTCTCAAGTGAATGTCCCTTAATTTTTTCTGATTACTTAATAAAACCAGACTTTAATATGTAGGTTTTCAACACGTTATAGTATCCTGATTAATTCACTAGAGGAAAATGGACACTGATGGGTCCCTTATTATCCAACCACAGGAACCAGACAAACTTTCTTTAAAATCCTCTCCCCAAAAGATGTGTGCTAAGGGAACCTTTATTCACAGAGCATAAGGAGGCAAAGCCAAATCCAGACACTCAAAACCCTTGATTTTATGACAGAGAACAAGAGATCTGCTGGCATTTAAAATACATTTTGTAACTATAAAGATATAATAAAAAAGAATCCAGATCTAAGAAAGTCGTTTCTCTACAGGAACCTTAAGAAATCCTTATTATGCAGAATGTTGGCACCTGGCCAGCATCTCTGAACCTGCACACTGGTCCTCCCCACAGATGATGGAGAAGGGATCATTTCTCCTAGCCAATTTACAGTATAAAGCATACAAAGGAGGGCTTGAACTGTGCTCATTATCAACCCATGGGGAAGGTGGTATTCAAAGCACACCACTGATATGACATGAAATACCAATCTATACCCAGTTCTGTGTTGGCTAAATGCATTGTAAAGACTTCTTCAAAACTGCATACTTAAAACACTATGCAGCTTCCTATTACAGGCTTTGGGAATGATGCCTAGGGAAGTGTTCAGGGGCCACTAATCTTCTAACTCTGATTTAGCTGAGGCCACAGAACAGGGGGTGTCAAGTGCTCCCATCCTCCTCAGTGAGAAAACAGACACCTAAAGACAGCTTGCAAGAAGCTGGCTGAGAATGGGTTCTGGATGCTTGACTGAACACCTCCTGTCTGCCTGTAAAAGACTGGAGAATGAGCATTTATGTGGACAGAAAGGCAAACATGCTTGGAGTCTCAACGAATGGGCTGCTTCCTTCTTGTGTCCAGTCAAGCAACAGGGGGCTTCAACAGATCCTTCAGAAAGCTTGATCTGTGTCCCAGGCACTTGCTGGATTCAATGGATCCAAGGTCGCACTCAAAAGCTGAACCACCTGAAAGGAGGAAGGCTGGTTGAAGGGCCTACAGGTGTAGCTGGGAAGTAACTCCTTATATAGATGGCTGGCAAAGGTAGTCAGAAGCAGGCCACACAGAACTGGCCCCAGGTTGTGTTAAATCCTCCCCAGGAAGGCTGCCTGGGGATAGAAGAGTCTGGCTGAAGATGACTAGTCCATTATCAGGGGCTGAGGGTTTCAGCCCAAGGACCTGTTCTCTAGCTTCAAAGGATAACAGGGGAAAGATCAATTTGGGAAGGTGGGTGGGTTTGGGTAGAAAGCTCAGAAAAACACCCAAGGCATTTCATGACAGAAAGCACCAGCTCCTGCCTGGCCAGAGAAATTCATACCAGATTATATCACTGTAAGGTCAACAAATCTGTCTATCCTTTACTCCATTCCAAGAGGGTTGCAAAAAAAAAAAAAAGAAAAGGAGGTGGGGAAGATGGAAGAGTAGAAAACACACACTTTGGAAATAGAAAGGAAACCTCCCATGTTCCCACCCACTGTAAGCTCCCTACTTGGGGCAGACCTGATCTAGGGGAAGAGAGAAGCCTTGACATCATTATGTGGTACTCAAAATTGTTATCAAGTAGACAGGACTGGCTACTGAAATAGCAAGCATCGCACATGGCATCAATAACCTGTTCTTGAAAAATCAGATATTCAGCATCAAAATGTTAATGTTAAAATATTTCATACTAGCCGGGCATGGTGGTGCACGCTTGTAATCCCAGCATTTGGGAGGCTGAGACCGGAGGATCCGGGTTCGAGGCCAGCCTCAGCTACCTAGTGAGGCACTCCGCAACTTAGTGAGACCCTGCTTCCAAATAAAGAATAAAAAATAGGGCCGGGGGTATAGCTTGGAGGTATAATGCCCCTGAGTTCAATCCCCAGTACCACAAAAAAATAAAAATAAAAAAAATATTTCATACTACTTTAAATAAGGAAAAATGATGTGATATTAGCCACAATCCCAACCCAGTCTTCTAATATGTAACTAAATACATTCCTTACGTGTGTGTGTGTGTGTACACAATAAATGATTATGTTGGGATGGAAACCTTTAAAACACTGCATTTTGGTCACCTAGAAGTCAACATAGTTGTTGGCGAGTAACTGCTATATATGTAGGCTGTGATGTCCTCCTCTGATCAGTGACATCGAAGATGCACATCCCTTCCATGGACTTTCAGCAGTTTCCAAAACCTCTGCATATGATCCCGACATTCTACATACTGCATTTGAAATGTGACTTGAGGCCTTCCCCATATGTCTTGTTTAAAATATAATATTCAGACTGAACAATGTAAATACAAACAGAAATGGCTAAAAAATGTTTTGAAAAGATATGTATGTTTGTGGGATTTAGATATGGAAACTATGAAAAGGCATTCTATGGAAAAACAAAACAAACCAAGAACAAAAACAACCACACATACACAAAATTAAAACACCAAACAAACAAAGAGAAAACAGAAACAACTAAAATGAAAGAAGTGACGGGACTTCTTGAAATAATGAGAGTGGCTGAAGAAGTCATGGGAGTTGCAGAAAGCTTTCCAGAGTTAGAATGGACAGAGTAGAGGATAGAAGAGAGTGGTTTTCTGAGTGAACCCTAAGAGTCCTTCTTAAGCCGGGCGTGGTGGCGCACGCTTGTAATCCCAGCATTTGGGAGGCTGAGACCGGAGGATCCGGGTTCGAGGTCAGCCTCAGCTACCTAGTGAGGCACTCCGCAACTTAGTGAGACTCGGTTTCAAAATAAAGAATAAAAAATAGGGCTGGGGGTATAGCTCGGAGGTAGAATGCCTCTGAGTTCAATTCCCAGTACCACAAAAAAAAAAAAAAAGAGTACTTCTTATAGGAGATCTGATCACCCACTGTTTTACAAAGCCAGATTAAACATTCTGCCAATCATTACACAAAGGAAGTATCCCACATGATAATATACTTAAAATCTCATCGTTTCCCAACATTACTATTGCTCTATACCATGGACAGTCTGAAAGTCATGAGGCTTACTATCTATAGTTTCTGTTTAACTTCTATTCTGGAGTTCAAGAAATTCCAAAGTAATATCAACTCAACATAAAGCTTTACAAATGTTATGTGGCAAGGATTACTTTAGAAAGGTGATCCCTTTTATTAACTCCTAAAATCTCTATATGTTGATTCTTTTATTCAAAGTAAATCTCTATCCTGGTTGCTACACACATGTTCTTCACTAGCCTTTAGCAGTAAGGTAATTTATCTATCAGTTTTGTCTTTTTGGTACTGGGGATTGAGCCAGGGGCATTCTACCTCCAAGCTATATCCTCCGAGCTATATCTTCAGCCCTTTGTATTTTTTATTTTGAAACAAGGGCTTACTAAGTTGCTGAGGGTTTCACCAAATTGCTGAGGTTGGTCTTGAACCTACCATCCTCCTGTCTCTGCCTCTCAAGTAGTGGGATTACAAGCATGCGCCACCATGTCTGGCTTATCAGAGATTTTTTAAATGTCCATAAATATTCTTTCCTTCTGGACATTGGAATCCTCTTCAGAAAGTGATCAAAACTACTGGAGTTTTGAGTGTAGGGGCATTCTACCTCTGAGGTATATCCCCAGACCTATTTTTTCACTTTTATTTTGAAATAGGGTCTCATTAGGTTGATAAGAGTCTCACTACTTGCTGAGGCTGTTCTCAAACCTATGATCCTCCTGTTTTCAGCCTCCTAAGTATTGGGATTGTAGGTGTGTGAATTACAACACCTATTACATCATGCTATTCAATGGTAGCAGATGACAGTATAAAAATTATTTTCCTCTGTATTTTGTGAAGCCAGATAATATAAAATTATTGCTCTTTTGAAAAGAATACTTTGTGTGATACTGAGGATTGAACCCCGGGGACTTCTGCCTTTGAGCTAGACCCCCCAGCCCTATTTTACTCTTTTGTTTTGAAACAGGGTCTTACTAAGTTGTGGAGAGTCTCATGAGGTTGCAGAGGCTGGTTGCAAACCTGTGGTCCTCCTGTCTCAGCCTCCCAAGTACTGGGATTACAAGTGTGTGCTACCATGCCCGGCTCTGAAAAGAATACTTAAAATATCAAACTGCAACATGTCAGGTTTGAAAATACTTCCTATAGCATCTGAAGAGCCAAAATGGAAAAAAAAGAAGTCTACATAATTACCTGCATATCTTCACAACTGCACTTAGGTACTAGGATGTAATCCAAGCTTACCCTTAGGCAACAAAGACTGGGACATAAGTATCAGTTTAGTCAATGTGACTCCTAGTTGTGTTTATCGTTTAATGGACAACCTGTTACAGAACACAAAACTGAAGAGGTCCATTTCAAGGCTACTTTCCTGAATCTTGTTTCTAAAAAGATCACATCTATTTGCAAGTGGGTTGGAGGTACACAACCTGAGGTCCCTTCAACTTTAGAATTAGGACTCTGCCTGGTTAAGGCCAGCTTCTCTGAGTTCATCAAATCTATGTAAGGCATCATGACTTCTGTTTATTTTTTAATTTTTTGTAGTACTGGAGTTTTGAACGTAGGGGCATTCTACCTCTGAGGTATATCCCCAGACCTATTTTTTCACTTTTATTTTGAAATAGGGTCTCATTAGGTTGATAAGAGTCTCACTACTTGCTGAGGCTGTTCTCAAACCTATGATCCTCCTGTTTTCAGCCTCCTAAGTATTGGGATTGTAGGTGTGTGGATTACAACACACCTGGGATGATTTTTGAAATAGGGAGATTGGGCATCTTAAACTATGATGAGGAACCTAATGTGAACAGAAAGAGATAATGACTACTTGTTAACTCCACTCATATTTCTAACATGATATTTTAGAGTCGAAGTAAAAAGTTGGAGGGTAAGTATCATAATAAAAAAAAAAGTCAAGGAAAGAATTGTGTCTTATAGTATTTAATATATATGTATACTGTGCTAAAATACATGGTAAGCACAAAACCTATGGTCTCCATTTTATAATCCTTGAACATTCAGGCATATCCCTCACGTAAAGGAACTTTTCAACAATATTCCTCACCTAGAATGCTAGAAGTTCATCAGAAATAAGTCTTGAGTAGAGTCCTCATAGAACTGCTAATGGTTTATATCCTATAAATAATCAATGTATAAAAATGTCTATTGTATAGAAAAAATAGCACCAACAGCTGACATTTGCATTAAAACTAGTGGCATATTCGTAAAAAGCAATGTTATGTGTCAGTCATATATTTCTTCAAGATATGACATCCTATGCACAATTACCTTTGGCAGTGTGTCTGAAATGGATTCCTTGAGCACTGAAATTTTAAAAGTATTCTTAGAAAACAGCATGGATCTTAAAGACATGAAAATGGTTGATCACCTGCAAAAAATCTGGTACCATTTTTCAATTTACTTAGGGGATTCCATAATTTACTATGTGAACTACATGTACTTGTAAATCCTCCTTCACACATTAAATTATGAAGAATAAATGGTCTCTGCCACAGTGGCTGCTGCTGAGGGGGTGGAAACCCAGGACAAGTGCTTGGAAGGAGCAGGGCTAGCAGGGACGAAGGGAGAAGGTGCTGGTGATGAAGAGTGGACGAGTCAGGCTCCCAATAGATTCTAGCCTGAAAGTTACACAACCATAAATAATACTCTAAATAAGAGATCACACGGCTCTGAAAAGTAGAGCAGTGCATGGCTTTATGACAACTCTCCCAATGATAAGAAATCTGTTTTGGGATGATCTCCACTCACCTTTGCCATCTGAGCTTGAACCCCACTAGCCTTCAGGGCCGACACAGCCTTCTGGGCCGCTGCGGGACTGTCAAAGTCGACAAAACCATAACCTGTGATACGAAACACACCTTGTTTTTAAAGCAGTATTTTATGATTATGTAAAAAGTGAAGAACGATCCTGCTTTGTTTCTGATGCAGGCAACAGAACTGAAAAGCATCCTGCCAGAGCTCAGGTGCTCCCAGCTGCATGGTTTCCTCAAGTCTTCTTCTGGGTCCTCTGGCCCAGACTGGATAAGCCTCCTTCCAAAGTGGGTGGGGTATGTGGGGGGACTACTTTTTTCCTATTTAAGATCATCTCAGGTATTCTGTAGTTACTGGAAAAAAAAGTGAATTTAAGTTGCCAACCAAGATTAAAAAATGGGATAGGGGACAGGAAGTAACTTCAGGGAAATAGTGTTTTTAAAGATGTGGTAAGAAGGATGAAGTCATCCTACTGAGCTGACAGATGATAAAAATGAGGCTTGTGTTTAATTCTATGGACTAAACTTTACTTTTAAAAATTAATTACAATCATTAGATAACCCAAATATAATCTAGAAGTTAGTATTGGCTAAAATTACTCACTGACCTAAAATATAGCTCATCATATTCCTTCAAAATAAGGAAGAAAAAAGAAAATGCCTCAAGATACCCAGCATAGTTGTTTCAACATTTCATGTCCTATAGTCTGAAAACAAAACACAATATAATCAAACAAACAACTACTTAAGAGAGGTCACAGTTTAAACCTTACTTATCCATAGTTTCATAAACACTACAAGGAGCTTGTCATCTGTTTTCCTAGGTCACAACAAATCAAAATAGGAAATTAGGAAAAAAGGGGTTGGTGTGAGGGTAAGGCTGCAAAGTAAGCACATGATGGCATCTAGCAGTGAAAACTAATAAGGGATGGAAGAGGAAATCTCTACAAAGAACAGGACCTACTGCATGTGCCAAACAGCCCCAGGAATTGCAACAGATCCATGAGCATCATTGTATTAAAATAGACAATCACAGATTTTTTTTTCCTGTGATAATTCTTAAGTTATTGAGAAATGATAAGGTCATATTTAATACAATGTTTAAAGGAACAGAGTGCCATGCAAAATACTAGAGTTTTTCTGGAACTCAAATGAATTATCATAAAATTAAATTTTAAATGAGTAAGTACATTTCAAAAAAGGAGGCTGTGCAGAGGAGGAACTAGTCTTCTCATTGATTTCCCAATATAAAGAAACAGCAATTTAGATAGTATGGTACTAGTGTCAAAACAAATATACAGCAGCATGGTTGAACAGAAAGCTGCAAAAATAGTCCAGTTGGTTTTGCAGTATTAGTAGCCCAAATAATGCCTGGGAACAAAATCAGTTGTAATGAAATAGAGTAGACTATCTATTACAGAAATAGATGTTTTAGGAGAGATGAATGTTAAAGCTGAAACAAGAAGCAGCTTCCTTATATTGCTTAAAATTGGACTGAAATAAGGCTTAATTTGATTTAGGCAGTAGAGAAATAGCCAGGTTGGAGAGAAAAAAAGAGAGGCTGATCCAGGCCAAAGCAGAGAACGCTACTCAACTGCTAGGTTAGAAATTAGGTTAAACATATTTTGGGTGTTATTTAGAAATCTGCTGTTAATGCTAATGTATCATACTCTGTGGATATATACACAGGCGCACACATACGCTTTCTCTCACTCTTTTACATGTACACAATTTCAGCAGCTCATGAATGAATACGTGGCTATACTGAAGTGATAAAGCTCCTACTGATGGATGTTTAGATTTTTCCACCAATTTTGCTATTGTCAATAAAGTACAATAAGCAGAAGATCTCAAATATGATGTTATCCATACTTGTAGTTGCAATCCATGCAGGTAATATGAACATTATTTTATCTGCTTTTTATTAACTGAGAGAAATACATAATTGTATTGTACATCCCTTTCTGGCCTTTGCTAAAACCTATTATACTATAACATTTGCTCTAGACAAATACAACAGGTAAGCTTGCAACCTTGTCTTCTGCTTTCTATTAGTTTCAAGTAAACATAAGACCATATAACATGAGTTATGCAGGTTCCATGGATTTAAGTATATAAAAATGTTTTTGAAAATGGGGCTCACTAAATAACATGGTGTCCTCTCGCTCTCACTCTTATTTTTCCTGTTGGTCTGATCTATCTTCACTTGTGTGTGTGTGTGTTTTCTCATCCTATATACAACTCTGTTAAGTATAGTTTAATGATCCATCTTTTGTCAGTTTTGTCCTTAACTGCTGCATATAACAGTGTTGATAAGCATTTAAATATCTTTTATTGGCCAAATTCTAACAAAAATTGAAATATAAAATAGATGAATCTCCAACAACTATGGTATGTGTTATTCAGACTTAATGTTTCCCTTAGCTTAATTTTGTCCAAAATAAAGTTTCAACATGTTTTGTGATATAAAAAAAAAAAAAATCTGTGGCCTTCTTATTTCGATTATAAGATCTCTTATTTCCATTATAATTATTTAAGATATTTAATCCCTAAAACTAGTACATAATAAGCACCTTTCTCTTATACTAATACTCTATAATCTCATGCATTAATTTTTCTATATTCATCTATTAATCTATCACCTATACCTACCTATCATGCTATCTTGAATAACATGTTATCCAACTTTATTATGAGCTAAGTTAAGTGCTATTTCTTCTCATTTGTCTAAATATTATTTTTTACCCCCATAAACGCTTACTCTGGCTTCCTGGACTACTCTGCTTACCGCCCCCTCATCTGCTGGAACCAATTGCTGGGTGGCGAGATGGAAGTACAGAGTCCCGGAGGGCTTCAGCACTGCCCACATACAAAGAAAGTGTCTCCCAAGATCTGTCTGAAGGGAAGCTCTCCAGGAGACTTGTATCTAAAATCAGTTCTGAGTTATCATCTACCCTTATTTAAAAGCCCCACAAATCTCTCCACTTATCTATGGACCCTTTCCAACTATTATGGCTTTGTGTTATGATAATATGTTAGATTTAGCACTAGTTTATTTTTATCCATTCCTTTTCTAGATCATGATGAGCACTTTGTGGAGTTTGGGCTTGTAGGGGAAATATAGGTTGCCTTTGGAGAAGAGTCTACAATAGCGGTTTTCAGTTGAGGGGTGTGGTGGAAAATTTAGCTGGGGGCTTCTGGTTCCTATCCTTCATTTAACTAGGGCAGCTCTGGTTTTTAGCATACTCTGCTGCCATGCAAGATTTATTTTGGGGTGGGGTAAAAAAGGAAGGGGGAGTAGGGTAAGGCCAAAACCACTTATCTGCTGTGATGTCTCTCTTGATTTGAAACTACTGTTTGAGATCAGCTTCCTGTTTTATATCTACAAGAGTCTATTTTTCTTTATAAAACTGAAAGATTTTTCCCCCTAATGTCTCTGCTCTCCCAAATCATTTGTAAATGTTAAATAAGATGAATCTTGGCAACTAAGTATATGCATTTCAGTCTACAATTTGATTCTCTCTAATTTAATTCATTTTAAATATTTATGGGGTACCACTCTACATAAAGCACAGTCTATTCACTGTCCCAAGGCAAAACTGCCTTAATGTGCCATGTTGATTAAACATGGGCTTAGATATTTGCCACAATAGCTCTTTTAAATCTAGGCACTTTGAAGAAGAGACAGAAATACAATGGACCACTTCAAGTCTAGATTAAAGGAAATGGCCAGCTTACAAGGAAAGGCCCCACCATAGGGTTCATTTATGTTCTTTGCCTTTTTCAGATTGTGCTAAGCCACTGCCCCGTCACCAAGACTTGAAAAACGAGGGTCTAATTAATGAAGAGATTTGCCTTCTCTGCCTATTCCTGTCAACCTTATTTCAATTCATGGGGTCAGTAGTTAGATTCAAAGTCAGCTGATTCCATTCTTCCCTTTTCCTAGAAATCACATGCCTATTGTTAAGACGCTGGATCATTAAAAGTCAGAACCACAGAGCATCCGTGCTACCCACTGCAGACGCCTCCTCTTCCAGCTCACGGAGCTGGATGAGCTCATCCTAATTACACGGAAAACCGAAGGTCAGTGCATCAAATTAATGCAGCAGCATATTTCAAAGGGGCACATGACCTCCCCTCCCTAGTACAATTTGGTCAGTGAAAATGGCTCTCTCCTCGCTGCTGCCAATATTGTCAACAGGCATTCAGCAGAGAACAATTGGGAGTATTGAAACATGTAATTAAGTACTGCTTAAAACTACTCTATTCTAATTAATAGAGCCAATTTGCACAATATGTAATCTTTTCAGTTCTTTAGTACAGTCCAATGGTCTTCAGTAAGCAGCTCTAATCTCCTCAGGCTCAGGAAAGAAAAGCTATTTTCTAAACTCAACTCCCCTTTTAAAAGCAGGGGCTAAATGCCAACTAGTATTTTGCATGTTAACTCTACTAGTGCCAAATCTGGAAATCTGGCAAACTGCATGTAGTTGTTGAGTTTACAGCCAAAACTCAACCAGGAACAAACAAATGTAAGCAGTGTGTTGATACTGTGCAAGAGAGAAAGTAGGTGACATAGGAAATTTGATTTTTTAATAAAATGGAAGTAAGTTTGAAACCTAGGATTACAGTGAGACTCTGCTTCAAAACAAAAAATAAAAAGAAGGCTGGGGTGTAGTGCAGATGTTGAATGCCCTTGGATTCAATCCCTAGTACCACAAAACAAAAACAAAACTTTTATTGGTGCATTGTAATTATACATCATGGTGAGGTTCAAAGTCAGATAAACAAACATGTTAAATTTCATCATTTTTAAAGCTATGATTTAGTAAATTAATCAGCCACAAAAACATACCTTTGCACTTGTTTGTTGTCTTGTCCAAAATTGCCTTTGTGGAGACTATTTTCCCATATCTAAAAAAGCAACAAAGAAAAAACAAAAAGGAAGTTATAAGGAACTTTTATTAATGTCTGTCTATGTCTAAAGAACACACATACTTTTCAAACATCTGCAAACTAAAAGTATAGAATTTTTTTTTTTTTTTTTTTTTTTTTTTTTACTGAAGGGAAGGCATTGGAATTCTAAATTCAAAACTGAACAAAGGGAATAGCCAGTCTTTTCCTTTGAGTCTTTGGGTTATAGATTGATGTTTAGCTTTGAAGAATAGGCACTTAACTGACCATCTTGGGATAAAAACATGTCATATGCATTTTATAAAAATATTTTCTTCTACTAACACTATGCCTGTGGTCAAATACAAAGCCAAATACAAGGCTGTAGAATTATTAAAGTTCTATGACTCACATAGCTTCAATGAAATAATAATGACAGGAAAGCAGCCTGCATTCTTCTGTTTATTATGGTTCCACAGACAGTGGTTCATGGCTGTAGATCATCACAGAAGGGCAAGGGTGTGTGTGTGTGTGTGTGTGTGTGTGTGTGTGTGTAATAAAACAAATATTTTTACTAAAGATTTTTACCATTACTTATATAAATATTTTTAACACCATTTCTAACTCGATAACTATACAATATACTCATATACATGTGCGCAAGAAATGGATAATGAAGCATATGAAACAATGAACCAGAGATTAATCACTCATTTTATGAGGGTGTATATGAGAAATGTGTTCAAATTCCTTAAAGTGCCAGACAAATTGAGGGAGATGGAAAAAATGCAGAATACTGAATGCAGCACTGCTATTGAAAATGAAGGAGCAGTAAAATGTGAATATATGTACTGAACCCACATTCTCGCCTAGTGTAGACCTTGAGGAAAAGCACTGTTATCTAGACTATTCTTCTAGAAGATGAGGGAAGAAAAACCTTTGAAACATAATTTTTAAAAATGTTCTTAAAAACTTAAGTGAAACATTGGGAAAGGCATATAACTACTTATTTCATGTATATGAGGCTCAAGTGGTAACTCTCCAAATTCTACTTTCCTATAAATTAACTTTAAAATTCTATATTTTCTCTCCTATGTCTTTCTTGTGACTGATTTTGAAGACTAAAAAGTATCTTAATAGTTCTAGGAAATATAAGTATCTGTGTAGAATTCTATACCACTTTGCATATTGTCCACTTCTGTTTTATGCATCAAAATGTACTTGTTTGGAAGAAACAAATGACTTACACCACTTTGTGCCTCCAGTTAATTTTCCTTATTTTCACTCTGTGTAATCCTATGGTCAAATAATTACTAACTAGGCATGAAAGAAAGATAATTTAAGGTTCAATGACAGTTACATCCAAGAGACATAATACTGCACCAATACCTTCAGTCCTTTGTAGAGATTCTAAATATATATAACGGTATTAACACCGTTTTACTATTTGTAAAAATCTACAAATAGTAAGTGATTTAAAGACTACTTTTTAGGAATTATTTATCTACCTAGGTTATATGCTTAGTATTTACCTGCACTGCCTCATTTGCACAAGTCCGCAATGAAAACAATTTTTAGATTGAATCCTTGCTGCATACTTTTCCAAAAGCCAGGGGAAACGTTGGTATGACTGCAATTTAGAATAAGGGGACTGAGTCAGAGATTAAAGGCCAATGCCTGAGGTCTTGGAATTCAGGGCCTTTTGTCTACCAAACAGAAGAAGGGTATTTAGGAGACCTCAGGTTCTGCTTTCAACATTTAAAGATTGGAAAGATAGAGGAAAAGAGGTGGAGTAGGAAGAAAGAAAAGAGGCTTGGGAGCATCCACAAGCCATGACACACAGTCTTCTGCTTTTAGCTCTCTGTGATGTCTGTGCTGTGTGACACTAGTCCTTCACATCCACATCTATGTGGGTGCACTTCTCGCTTCTCCTCTCAGGCCTGGAACTCATTCCACCTTTCTCTGTCCTCCTCTTCCTCAACTGAGGACTTTCATCTTGTTTTGTGTGTGGCGGTGGGGGTGGGGGGTGCTGTGTATGTCATTACATTTGATATTTGTTCCTCAATTCATTCTTCCTTTCCTTTCACCAAGCTATTTACCAGTGCCAATTTATTATAATTGTAACTAATTAATCTCCTCTTATGATGCCTTTTTCTTTTTTAAAATTCTACCAAAGCTTTTTTTGTCTATACCTCTTTCCACTTAAATATTTTAGCATTTCATTAAAATACTTAAAAATCTATTTAAATATCACTGTATGTCCACCATTTTCTAAATCCCATCCTCACTGTACTCCAAACACATCTTTCTCTGTCTCATTATCTCTCTTCATCCATTACAATACTATCACTCTTCCCGTCTCCCACCAAGCTCAGGGCCCTTCAGGCAGCATCAACTCAGTCATTCCTGAAGCCAGTCATATCTCTTCTGTGTCTAGACTTTTGTAAAAAGCACTGCATAGTTCTCCCTGGATCCAGCTTCTAGTCCTTCCAAGAGGACCTGTCTGCTGCATTAATTTGCCTCAAACATGCCCCTCTCATTTTAAACATGCCCCTCCTATTTGTCTATTACTCTATTCTACCCATGCTTTATCTAGAAGGACCTGTTCAAACATCACCCTTTCCCTGACACCATCCCTAATCTCCTCAGTCACTTACTTGCCCATTTTACAAGAAACCAGAAAAGGGATTACATTTATTGAGCTTCTGCTTATGTTCTTGGCACTGTGCCAGGTACTATGCATGCCTGATGATGTTTAACTTCACAATCCTATGAAGTTGGTGTTATTCCCATTTTGCAAATTAGAAAACTAAAACTCATGGTAGTTTTGAGCCTAAGACCTTACCTAAAATCCTAAAGCTCAGAAATGAACAGCATTTAAATTCTCACTGCAATTTATCTAGGAAATGACTATGAGGAACAATGTTTCCTTTATCTTCTCAGAGTATAAAAGGAAACAGAATAGAAGGCCTCTTCTACTATGGTACTGAAATAGATTTTTTTTTTAAAGCCCACACAATTTTTGTTTGTTTTTGTCACAAGAAATAAACATGTGGCTCAAGACTGAAAGAGGGGTAAGAAAAAGAGAAGAGATATTTTTGAAATTTATCAGCTTGACTTTCCATTGTGGTTTTCATCATGATTTGGGGGTTAGGATTGAGAGACCATGATTTTGCAGAAAGCTATTAAACACTTTCTACTCCGTCCATGGGGCTACAGCATACTGGTCTCCCCAGACAAGTAGATCAGGAAACTGCTTATCCAGAGTTACCTGAGGTGTGGGGGTACTGAAAGGTTTCCTTCTTTTAAACTATCTTCTCTTTTGGCCTGTCCACTCAATCATGCCTCTCATGGGACAAGAGGCTCCTATTAAAATTATGGATCTTGAAAGTGGAAGACTTAACACTAAATCCCTTATCCATTAGGCCCTGATTAGCTCGGTAGGTGACTCAGTCACCTTACTGTGGGAATAGAGTGCAGAACCAGTGGTTCTGACAGCATGAGAAACACACTAGGCAAGAGCCACATCTAGACCCTTGGGCAAGAGCCATCAATCCAATGCATCTCAAGCAACAGGGTACAGAACAGTCTGGTCGTCTTCTGTAAGGTGGAGGGAGCATCTTCCTCTGCTCGTTTTACTTGAAAGAAGCAAGATTTAACAATGGGGTGGGGAGCATTACAATTTGGTTTTTGTCTATACCTCCAATGCATACAAGATTAAAAGACATCTGGGTACAAATTCATAAAGCAATCAGATTTTCACCTCTCCTTGTTGTTACTATTTGCAGATTAACTTGTTTAAAAAAAGTCAATAAGGAACGGGGGCATACAATGAACTGGGGTAAGCAGGTCTTCTTACCAGTAGAATTCACTCTAAGAACACCAGGAAGATGCATGCCCAAGAAAGCAAGGCATAGAATTTTATGGAAATAAATGTGTCTATGAAGATTCTTTGGGTTTTATCCAGCTTCAAAGTAACAAGGCTCAGACCGTAGCTCTTGATACCCAGATTACAATATTCTTTGCTAAGAGTAGATAATCCACTCCAGAGGAAGCTCTGGCAGTAAAAGGATAAAGAGTAATTAAGAGACATGATTGTAGAATAATTAGAATTTCAAAGGGAGAGGATAATGAGTAAAATCTCACATTTAGACCTATTGGCCCAAGTGAACACAGCTGATAAAACCGTTTGCTTAGAATCTACTAAAAATTCTTTAGTTTGCACCATGCTTTACTTATTTACCATCTCTATTTATATCACACCTCTTTCATCTGGTATAATATATAACCAGATATATTTCAGTTTATACTTAATAAAGTTTAATTTTTCCTCTGTCCCTATTATTTAGTCCCTCCTAAACCTTAGTTCCTTCTAACCTTTTTTGATAATTTATTTTAATTACAAAAGTAACATGTGCTATTGTAATTAGAAGACATAGAAAAATAGATTGAAAAAATTAAAATCACCTGAAGTCCTGGATATGAATATTGGTGCATATCCTTATAGGCTTTATCTAATATGTATGTACAAATGTGTGTGTGCACGTTCTTTTTCTCCTCTCTCCTTTTCTTCTCTTTGTCTCTCCTACTAGTGATCTTGCAGCTACTGACTTCCTTCCCAGTTAAGAGCCAAGTCTCTGGAAAGTGGAGTCCACTCCAACCTTCTACCAATAGATGGCGATAATGGTTGATAAGTTATTTTAACACTGGCCATTTCAGTTGTAAATTCATTTAAGGCACCATGTGGCCATTTGCAGTGCTTGTGTTAGTTTTGGGATATCTTATGAAAATTTTAAACCTGAAAAAGCAATGGGTGTGTTAAAAACAATAGTAAGAAATAGTGTCTGCTTATCATGTAAACAAAAAAGATGCTTAAAGTTTGAGAAAGGGCCAGATACTGCTCATGCATGTAAGCTGATGGCTTTTGTTTGTGTTAGTAGCAGAACAATTCCTGAAGGACAAAGAGGTCCTCATGCATCCTGTGAGAGAGGCTGTACCCATGAGAATGACAGCGATAAACAAGAAGGAGGGGTGGGAATGGAATGAAGAAAAAAAGGGAAAGAAAATGTAAAACACCAGGAAGCTGATGGATTAGTGAGTTCATTCAGGGGAATGATCCAAGTAATACTTTACATTTGAACAGCTATTATTCTGTGCCAGGGACTGTTCTGAGTGATTTAGGCCAATATTCTAATCTTCACAACAATCTTGTTTGAGTAGAGTAGTATTCCCACTTTGTAGGTATGAAGCTTTTGGGAGCAGAGTAGTAAGTCTATTCAAGGTCACATGGCTAATAAGTAGCAAAGATCCAAGGCAGGAAGTTTGCTTTGGAGTTTAAAGGCCATGAATATTGACAGTAGCAGAAACTTTGGTCACCAACCACAGGTTGTTCCATAGGTTCAAAGCAATTCCCCTTTGAAGATGCACAGCTCCAAAGGAGGAGAGGAAAGGGCAGACTGTCACTACTAGTATCTCTAAGACAGATGCTGATGACATTTAGAAAGGAGCTTCCTGCTTCAAGACCTTCTGGGTACATGACATTGGTCTATGGTAGAATGGGAAGATGCTCAAAGAACTTATTTATCAGTGAGGAAGAGGCATGACTGGCTTTAATGCTTAACAGGAAGAACTCATGCATCTCTTTCATGGGAATTAATCTGGGACTAGAAGCCAAAACCTCTTGTTATTTTGGAGTTGTTAGGGAAAAAGAAAAGAAAATATACATATATACACACAGCCATACCCTCACACGTATTCCAACATATGACCCTGTACACGCAGTTTTCTAGCTTGCCTTTTTTTGCTACTTTATTTTTTCAATGGCCTCACAGGAAAAGGGGATTTCCTAAAATTTGCTTTAGCTCTTTTAACAGCAGCTGGACAGAGGAAGAAAAACAAAGTGTAAATTACATCCGTTTAGCTAACAGAAAAGTTTGTCTGAGAATAAGGCCTAAAATGAAAGAGGAGGAGAGGTTTACCCATGTTATTCAGAATCCACAGTACCTTGAAGAATTCAGCCAGTTCTATTTTCTTCATTTATATGGTATAGGAAGTGGTAAGCACTTGATGACGAGATACAAGACACAGGGAAGTCTTAAACTAGGCAAATCCAGTTTGGACAGATTTTTTGTAAGATGACGTTTTTACCCTGACAATTTTCATGATTTCTGTAAGACTCTTCCAGGACATAAAAATATTATGGGTAAAGATACTCCATTTTTTTTTTTTTCATTCCAGTTGTTGTAGCTAAACTCTTTGATACCTATTCCTTCTACTGTGCCTTATAGTGTGGTCTGCTTTTATAGATACATGATTCCTAGTGTATATAGGACAAAAAGCTGTATCTTATGCAGTGAAATTGAAACCAGGGTTTCAGGGAGGCAAATGCTTGACAAGAAAAGCTACTGCAGACCTGAAGGTCAGAAACAACTAAAAACCTGTGCTGAGGGTGAATGAATCTCAGAAAAGATAAGTACAGCAAGAGAGGAAAGATTCAATCAAGAAATCAACTCACCAAGATTTACAGGATGTTCATAATACACTCTTTGCCATGCAAGACCTATGAAATACACATAAGATGCCATATCTGCCATCAAGGGGACAATCCTTTGGGGAAAGTAAGGAATTTTTAAAAATATTAAAAGCCATCTTAGTACTACAGTAAAAATAAGAGACTTTGTAGTGGGGTGTAGAGCCATATGCCTATGATCCCAGTAGTCAGGAGGCAGAGAAAGATCTTGTATGATGAATGATCTTGTAAAGAGGGGGGAAGGGGATAAACATAGACAGTCAAGTTGAACAGAAAGACTTTGGGGAAAACAGAAATCCATGTGGGCTGTGAAGGACAATGGCCAGAAGAATCTGTCATGCAAACCTGTGTGAGAATAACAGAAACTAAGTCTGGAAAGGTTCTAGCGGTCCCTGAGTTCCAAGAAAAGGAGAGAGGGAACAGAATGTGGCTGGATGTTTTTTGCAACTGCAGAATGAAATGATGAAACAAGATTTTAGTAAAATTAATGAAAATCTTATGTCCAGGATTTGCAAAGAGAGGTGCCATATTTTATTTATTTATTCTTCCAAACAAAAACACTAGTGTTTAAGAATTTAAAATGGAGGGATGAGAAGAGCTGAGGTAGAGAGAAAAAGCCCTAAAGGGCAGAGGAGATTTAAGCAAAGGAATGCTCAACTTGCATGTGTGCTACACAGAGCTGGTGGCTTGCTCTGTGAATTCAGAAGATGGAGAAAGGGAACCACCAAGTTCACTTTTCTGAACTTCCTGGAAAGGCTTTGATTTCATCTCCAGTGACAGGAGGAGAGTTTGCAGAGCAGAGATGACTTAGTGGAAGCGCAGATGGTACTCATGTGGTCACATCTTTGGCTAGCCTGGTGCCTTAAAGCACATGAGGTGGTTAAGAATGAGTTGCAGAAGCTTTGAAACAAAGTACTATATATTTTTTTTTCAAGAGAAAATATATACATCTATACATCTGGTTTTTCACAGCATTGAAATGTTAAAGCAAATACATCCTCTGAGTACAAATACAACTGGTTGTTTGCACCCAGATTTTGGAACTAAGACATATTTTCTCACTGAATTTAGAATCATTCCTACTAATTTGCCTAGTCAGCATTCCTGGATAAAACTGGTGAATCTTTATAAATGTAGACAAATGTAAAAATTGATGCTGCGTCTTCTATGTATGGCTTGAACTTAAAAAAGGATATAAAATGAATGCTAAAACTACTTTGCAAAAAAAAAAAAAATGCCCAAGATGCATTTTGCCATAGTCTATGAAAACTATTTAGCCTTTCTTCTAAATAAATAGCACACGATAGGAAATTTGATTTATTACACAGATTTGCTATTATAGTTCAGTATCAATTCCATTATGATCAACAATCAAGGTAAAGTCACTCTATACTATTTTACGGTCTTTTAAGAGCACTCAGCATACTGAAGGTCATTTACATGATCTTATGACAGTATTTTTAACACAAGTCACTATACTACAGCACTTAAGGATGTAGTCTCTAAAGGCCAGACCCAAATTAGTGCTCCTAAATACTAATAATGTCAAAGGAAAATAATACACGCTGAAAATGGAAACCAAGATTGTGCAAGCCAAATGTTTATTTCCTGTCATACAAGTGAATCCCTAAAAGTCTCAAACACTGATTACTACTCAACTTTTAAAGCAAAGGCAATTAGATCTTTTATTTCTGAATTAAATTTGTGAATCAACAATGATTATTTCTTAAATTCTCTTCTCTCCCCCCTCAAAAAAACTGGCAATGTATTTTCCCTGGCTTTGATAATCTCACCTTTGTGGTTATATTCTACTTTAGTCATAGGTAAAACACAGTTATTATGGAAAGAAGACAAGAGTTACAACAGAGCCCTGTCCACAAGTGGTATACGGCCAATAAGTAGCTTTGCTGACTCTGGTGTAGTTGCTGGGCCTCAGTCTCCTCATCTATAAAGTGATTTAATAACATATGCATCATAGGGGCCAGCACAGTGCTTGAGACATAATGACTATCTAGTAACTAATAAGCTTGACCCTTTTCTCTTACCCTCCTCCCAAATAAGGATATCACTTGAGAACACTACCCAGACTATCTTCTTACCTTAATATCAGGTATGGCCCTATGGTGCAAAATGCTCAGGAAAAATAAGACCATTTTTTATTGTTACTTTTCAGTACAGTTATTTGCATATTGTAGCCTCACAACATATATTGATTGAATACATAAAATATAAACAGGTAACAATCTTTTTTCCCCTTAAAAGTATTTGGTAGAGTATTTTGGATTAAAAGATATTGGTAGAGAGAAGGGAAGTATTACATTTTGCCTTGGAAAATGGACATAGCCTTGAATTTTATCCCAATTTAGCTTAGCAAAATTTAAGAGGAAAGTAAAGTAATTGAGGAGTTTAACATGGAATTAGAAATTAGCATCAAAAGGAAAACTATAAAAGGTTGGGGGGGAGAAAAGAGTTTTTGTTCCAAGATTATTTTCAAATATCTCTACACTTACTGTGTTTTTCAAAATAAATCCAAACTGGAAATCTTACACCCCCTTCCACCACCAAGTACTAAGTCGGAGTCTGTAAAAACTGAATGCATTAAATTCCAACACCAAAAACCATAGATGACTCCTTCATTCAAAACAAGAACAGCGTGACAGAGAGCAAAAGTAAACATGCTCTCTGAGGCAAAACAGTTATCTGAAACTAAAAACAGAGTGTGCAAAATTACCTAGAAATTTCACTTGATTCTAATGCAAGCTAAAAAGGCAGGAATCAAATTGGACATTTCTTGGACTGAATACTGACACTGGCTTTGATCCAAAATATAGTCTCAGTGCACTGGTTTACAAACACAGTCCAGCCCTTTCTAAAGTAATAAATCCCCACCACTCCATGACCTTCAAAAGCCAGGCTGAGAATAGATTGATGAGGAAAATGGTATTCGTTTTACTTACTTCACTTGTGAGAAATTTGGGGATATGTTCTAAGTGTATTACCAACAAAAGACACATCTGGTCTACAGAAGCAAGGGAATGTTAACCAGCCAACCAGCCAGCAGCAGTGACATCTCAAAGGTCACTTGTGACAGTGCTTCTGGCTCTGAGAGCAGATCTGATGGAGAAGGATAAATAAGGCTTCCATATTGATTTTCTGCTGCTTTGCCTCTGAACGACACTGTAGATAAAGATGAGAAATCATTCCCAAGGCACAGTAACAGGGATCCAAAAATTTAGCACATTAAAACCTAAGAAAATCAGAGAGGAATTACCTTTGTATGAAATAATATAACTAAAGAGAACCAAAAGCTATAAAATGACTTTAGTACCAGTTTCACATAATTATAATATCCCAAATGCAGGTGATGTGTCTCACATTCATTAGAGCCCGAATTCACTGAATCTTCCAGAAGGTGTTTTTCTGACTGCACTTTGAGGAAGCTGGGGATGGAGACGGGGCTAAAAGTGCTCCTCATCTACATGACCCAGTTGGTAAGGACTGCCCAAATTTTGGTTGTTTTAAGAAGTCCTGCCTAACTGGAGAGGTGCTGATGGTGGGCAAAAAAAGGTCGTGGGGTATTATTCTAGGAAATAAAGTCAGGTAAAGGCTAATAATGATTGGAAGAGAAATTCTAGGGTGGATTAATAAATGGAAGGTTAGAGAGCATTGTGAAAAGAACTTCTAACCTTCAGAACTTCTCTTGTGATGAGATCAAGTACCCGTGAAGTCCTTAAAAGCAAGTCATGTACATTAAGCTTAAGTTTCTATTTTGTGGTGGTTGTGAGGAAGATAGAGATGCTTGGGAATCCTCCATATTATAGTTTGACTTAAGCTAAATAATGAAATAATATTTGGGGAGATACTAAAATATAACACAATATTTAATAGGGAAAAATGAGTCTTCCATGTGAGTTTCATGGGGGCAAAATCAACTGTTCATATTTAGAAAAAGCCCTGGCTTGTTCATATAAAAATACCTGGGTGTTTTGATTAGGTATGAGTTGAATTGTGTCTGCCCCCTCCCCCAACATGATATGTTGAAGTCCTAAACCCAAGGACTTGTGAACATGAATTTATTTGGAAATAGGGTCTTTGTAGAGGTAAGCGACTTCAGACAGGCTCTAATTCAATGTTGGAGGGAAATCTGAAAGCAGACAGAGACACAGGGAGGTGGTCAGGTGATGGTAGAGGCAGAGGTTGGAGTGGTACAACACTAATCGCCGGCAAAACACCAAAGCTAGGAAAAGATAGGGAAGGATTCCACCCTTAGGTTTCAGAGAGAGGGGAACATGGCCCCCTTGACACCTTAAGGTTAGACTTTCAGCCTTCAAAACTTTAAGACAATAAATGTTTGTTGTTTTGAACTACCTAGTTTGTGTTACTTTGCTATGGTAGCCCTGGCAAACACATACAGGTCTAGTTTGTCTGTATGTCCCTATACAAGTCCTTGTACCTGGCCCACGTCATCTGCTCTCTAAGATGTTACTTCACCTTGGAAATTCAGTGTGATTCTGTAATACTCTCCAGCAGTGAGCTGACCTCCCTATGGCAGCTTGTCCACATAGCAACATGATACAGCATACAACCTGTGTGACTGTTGTAACTATCCAGTGTGCACCCTTGGTCTGTTTGTTTTCCCCTTTAGATTTCAGGCTCCAGAGTAGTGCTTGACAAATAATAAACACTCAAATTTCAGAAGAAAGGAATGGAGGAATAGATGAGTACCAATAGACTGTTTTAATTGAGTGCTTTCTAAACTGAATGCAATTATTCTAAGTGTCTCCTTTAACCTAGTCTTTTAAAATCTTTCATAAGAGAGTGAGCACCATATGCAAAAGTCTAGAAATCATATCCTAGAGGCCGGCACAGCTGAAGTCCTTGCAGGTGCTCACCCGGGAAAGGAAACAGTAAGAAAGTCTTTTCTTAGTGAGGAAAGGAAGTTTCCAAGCAAAGTTAGGTTACTGCCTGGGTCAGGGGTGGTACTTCACAAACTGACCTGGGAGAAGGTGATTAGTTGCTGTGGGGGATCAATGGTAAGAAGAAAATTGTGTAAGTGCAGTAGACCTGTTAAAATATTAAATTCTGCAGTGTGTGCTTCTGACATTTTTCATTTTAAAATGGTCTTTCTCTTTATGAAAGATGGTGCTTATCTCAGTTTGTGATCTTTTTAACAAAATTGAATTTTAGCTCTATACTAGATCTTTAACACTAATTATTTTTGTTTAGATTACTAGTCCTTAACACATCCAACAATGTGGGGAAACATTAAAACATGATGGGATGGTGGGCATGCGTTTAGTATCCCTTCTTTGAGAAGGGAGACTAGACTGGATGATCAACAAGATTAATGTCAGCAAGAACAAGGGCTATGCACACAGAATTATTGAGTAAAAGAATATGGCAAAAATATCTTTTTAATAAATGAGAGATGTGTGCACATATGTCCTTACCAGCTTGTACCTAACAAAGATGTATGATTACAATCCACCAATTAAAAAAAAAAAATCCTGAGCATTGAGTACAGATAGTGAATGCAATAAAAAAGTAAAATAATTGGTAAGGAAAAAATATATATATTTTTGAAAACCACAACTTAGAGCACTCAATTTATTTTACTTTCAAGTTATAAATGGAGACAAAAACAGTTCAATACAATTTTACAAAAATTTACAAAATTGTGCATGAACTGACCATGCTACAAACAAAGGTCGAAATGAGAAAGAAACCAGACAACAAGGGGAAGCCTTTCCAAGGCTCCCCTCCCTCTCATTCTTTCCAGGCGGGAGTGGGGATGTTATCAGCAATGGCGTCTCCAGCACTTCCTGGAACCACAGTTGAAGCAGCAGAATACAACCCTGGCTCCTGCTTCCTTGGCTGGGTTGTTTGGAGTTACTTAACTTTGTATGCTTAAATAGTCAAGGTGAAATGTGTCCTGAATGTCAAGGTGGCATATTATAGGCCTTACGAAAGGTCCCTTAGGCCCTAAGAGAGGTGAAACCTGAAAAAGGAGCTGAGATCCTAGCGTTCCCAGAAAATTTCTGAGGACATGGTGTCAAAGAGTGCAGCCAGAGACGCATATTTGATACTTTAAGCATACCCTCTCTGACATTACAGAATTCACTCTTCACAGACCCTATCTCAGGTGCTGCTCGGTGATGATGGGATGGAAGCAGGGAGAGTAGGTTGGTTTGTTTTTAGCCGAGTTAAAAGCAGGGGTATGACATGATTACCTCTCTGTGCTCATATGAAAATGCGTATTACATATAATCTATACTATAATCGTAATAATACTAATTTCCATTTTCTTATAAGGAACATAGTATATGTTTTAAAGTGTCAAAAATAAGAGGTACAATTCTAAATACAAATTTAGTACCTTTCCTCACTACTTAACTATTCAGAGCTCTACTTATCAAAATATGTTTTCTTTTACCTGGGTCAGCCCCTACCAGGTCAGTCTGGAACCTTTCCACAGGATAGTGCCTGTTCACAACCACATCCAGAAGAAGGTGATAATTGTCCCCCTTAACACCTAGGCCTACACTGGGCTCAATCATTGCTCCAAGCTGCTTGTTTCCTTCCACAAACACCTTAACTGAGAATGAAGACAGAGAACTGCTTTAAGCTGCAGCTCACTTCTAGACCTGGCTCCTAGCCCTTCCAATGAACTTTATTACAGAAGCAACAAGACAGGAGGGAGGGAAATGTGGTGGAGAAAAATAAGTACCTTTCGGTTCATTAAATGAAAATTCAAACTTCCTTCTAGTGGCTGGAGACAAGAGAGACTCAATCCCAGAAGAGTAAGAGGCGAGTTGTGATAGAAATTCAGGAAATAACAACAAATCAGTCTCTTTAACACCAGCAAATACTATAGAGAGATGAAGCCATTTGGTTCTTCATCATGAACCCTCAATGGTAAACCCTAAAGAAAACATCTGGGTATGGTGATGTATGCTTATAATTTCAGTACTTGGGAGGCTGAGACAGGAGGATCACAGGTTTGCACCAGCCTTAGTAACTTAGCAAGGCCCTCAGCAACTGAGTGAAGCCCTGTTTCAAAATAAAACATAAAAAAAGGATAGAGTATAGCTCAGAGGTAAAACACCCCTGGTTCAATCCCCTGCACCATGCACACACAAATCAACTTCAACTAATCCTGCTGGAAAGAGAGGAAGATATATTTTAAATCTAATGGGCATAGTGTGTACATGTAAGATCAGCAAAGAGGAATAAATGGTAACTGGAGAAAGGGGATGTGACTGACCAATGCAACACCTGAAAAGGGGAAGAGAAAATGTGTATGACCTCATTTTTGAGAAAAACATTTAAAAAATGTATCTCTTTTATTATCAAACTAATGAACCATATTTTTAAAAAATCCACAAAGGTGTGATAAATTTGCAGTGCCATCAAACTCTACTCAGAATACGGAGCATTCACGGACAGGAAGGTGCTAAAATCATGTCTGAGAGCATCCAATTCACCCACAGGCTGAGCCACTCTTATTGTTACAGGTGTGTACAGGACAGCAACTTCCTAGGGAACCGTTCAAATGGCTGTGTGTGAAAAATGTTAATGTGCTAGAGACAACAGAGACGATCAATTTCTTGACACAAACTCATCCCTACTCTTGCTAAATAAAAAGAAGGCAAGCTAAAGTGTGTTCAGGGCTTCTATTCATTTATTCTTCTCAAGTTTAGAAAGCACAGGACAGATTTTTGTAAACTCCTGGCTAATTGGACTTGCAATACTGATGTAACTTGTCCCCCAAGCAGCCTTGCCAATTAAAAACTTCCCAGTTGAGAAGGACTCTTTTCCCCAGGATCTTCATTATGTTCTTTTAAAACCACACTAACGTTAACTTCATTTCTAGGACACATCTATGGTTTGGTTCCCATAAGATTCACCCTGCTAGGTATTCCATGCATTTTTCAATTATTTACTTCTTATAGTCGTCATGGCTGCCAAAGAGGACATTTATTAAAAACATAATTTGGAATGGTCACTTAGTCTGATGTGCTTCTGCACAGACTACAAATTAAACCTCTATCCAATATGGATTAGGTTAAGCTGCCCTTCATCATTCTCTCCTTTAATTTTATACTGAGCAGCTCATATTGAGCATAAAATTTAGTTGACTTCCCTTTTTTAATAGGGATAACACACTATTTAGCCAACTGACAAAGATAACGAAAGAAGAGGGAGAAAAGAAAAAGGAAAGAATCCCCAGATTGGAAAGAAAAATTTAAAAACAGGCATACATTTCTGCTAAGAATTGTCCTAGAGGACAATAAGCTTTAAACCATTTCTCCTAAGAAAATTATTAGGAATGTGTACAAAGACTGCTGTATGCAAATATTCTGTAGAAAAATTATAAATAATCTAAATACTAAGTAAACTGAAGTAGAATAGCCACTGAATAGAAAAAGCATATAACAAGAAATATGTATTTGTCTTGTTTCAGTGGGTGACAACCCATGCCTCTAAAGGGGGGGGGGCAGAATCTCTTGTCAGATTTGGGCTGTGAAGAAACCATCTACCACATCCCCCTCCTCTTTTCTCTTGAAAACCTAGATCACTGCTGTCTAATAGAAACAGAATGCGAACCACAAATGCAATCCACATATGTAATTTTAAATTTTCTGGTAGCCACACTAAAAAAATAAAAAGCAGCAGATGAAATTGATTTTAATAATATTCTACCTAACCCAATATGTCCAGTATATTATCATTTCAAGATGAAATGAATATAAAATATCAATGAGTGGTTTAACATTGCAGCATATCTCTATGAGGACTAGCCACACCCCCAGCACTGAACAGCCAAGGGCGTCCACTGGCAGTTGTGCTGGTGGTGCAGCTCTGCTTGTTTTGGGCTGCTGCCTCTTTCACATTTCAACATTTTTCTTACCATGGGAAATAGTAGTTTGGCATTGTTGAGTCATGCTAAAAGCAGTTGCTGACTACTACTTTAGATTGTTCATGGTAGTTGTGTTTCAGTGGGCACAAATTAGGGCAGTGATCTAACCTTTGAACTTCTAAAGTTATTATTATTTTTAATGGTACTGGGGATTGAATCCAGGGACATTCTACCTTTGAGTTACACTGCCAACCCTGTTTTTAATTTTGAAGCAGGGTCTCACTAAGTTGTTGAAGTTGGCCTGGAACCTGCACTCCTCCTATCTCAGCCTCCTAAGTACTGAGATTACAGGCGTGCACCACTACATTGAGTTCTACAGTTATTTTTATGATGGTGGGTCTATGGGAGGTAATCATTCAACTTAGGGTGAATCTTTGGGAAACAATGAATGAATAGCAAGTTCTACTTGAAATGTTCCAATAGCATTTTCCTTTTAACTTGATTCTGTGGTTATCCTCATAGTGCAAATTAAGTCTTGTGGCATAGAAAAATGTTCCTCAGTTCTTCCCTCATCATCCCCAATTCTTGGGGCTTTGAATGAGCTCTAATCATATATACTCTGCATAGAATGAATAGCATATATGATTGAGATCACATGTCAGAATTGTACATTTCTATTTGATAAGCTCCATTTTAAGAATAAAAAGGGGGCAGCCACATATTTATTCACTATGTAAAAACAAGGAACTGAGTAAATCTGAAGCCAGTCTTGCAGATCTGAAACCTCTACTTATCACAGATAGCACTTTTTAACCATATGCTGCCATATGATGTTAGGGGAACAACCAACGTGGCCACGAGTTCCTAAGGCATCCTTGTTGCAAATTAGAAAAAGATACCCTTTAAGGAAGGAGGCAGCTTTCAAGTATAGGACTTGGCAAGTGTGAGATGGATTTCTGCCTCACTCATTACCTGGAGAGGCATCCTTATACATGGGGTCCTTGGAATAATATCCCAGCTGGCATACAAGAGCAGACATGGGTAAGAAGCTTTGGAGAAAGCTTCATCAATATGTAAGTTAAAGATTTCCTTCAGGCACCTCAGTACCAAGGATGCCATCCTTACTAAACTAGCAAAATGGAAAGGTAAGGCAGAAAATAGGGGAAAATGCCAGATTTTCAAAAAGTAAAGCTATTGTTTTATATATATATATATATATATATATATATATATATATATATGAGTTGAGAATTAAGTTTTCAAAACTTTAAGCAGTTCTTAATATAAATGCATGGTGAGTTTAATAAAAATGTTTTCTATAAATTTTTAAAAGCTACATAATAAATGATTCTGAAGGGGGGGGTCCCATTCAGTGGTATAACTAGGAAAGTCAGAGTTTATTGATCACATACTTTCATTTTTCCTTCACTATAGTGACTAAAACAGAACACAGAAAAGAATACTAATTATTTTTGTGTGTGTGGTACTAGGGATTGAACCCAGGGGCATTCTACCTCTGTGCTATAGTTCCAACCCTATTTTATTTTGAAACGGGGTCTCACTACGTTGTGGAGGGCCTTGATAAGTTGCTGAAGCTAGCCTCAAACTTGTAATCCTCCTGTCTCAGCCTCCCAAGTACTAGAATTACAGACATGCAGCTAACTTGGCTCTAAATTTTATATTTGATATAAAAAAGTTAATAATATATCCTATTGTTGATCTAGATAGGGTCTAAATGAAAATATATAATAACTATAAGTTAAATATCTTCCAACCAAATCTGGTATTTCTTGTATATTGGGAAAGCAGCTATCATATTGCTATCTATCCATCTACTTACCCACTCATCTACTTACCTGTCTTTTTTCTCTCATATATACTTTAATCTTGTTATGCATAGGAACTACATATCTACCCAAAATGCTTTTTACACATTAGTTGCTTACTACATGGTATTTGAATTGATTTTATTTTCATTTAAAAAGAGTTAAAACTGTGAAAAGCAAAGAAGAGCAGTGGTCACAAAGCAGCAACAACGGGGTGAGTACAGAAGAATACCCGACAGGCACTTCACAGTCAAAAGAGGGGTGGGTGAGGTAGAGGAGAGAAACGACAGCACTTGCTGCATGCCCGGTTTTTTGGGGCACCGTCCAGGAACTTCCCATCTGTCATCTCACAGACTTCTCTCAACAGCCACAGTAACCCCCACTTGATCACTGGACAACAGAGGCCAGGAAGCAAAGCAACTTGCCCATCATTGCACCTCCCTTACCCAGGCAGCGAGGATCCCATCAGGACTTTCTCCTTGCAATCCTACTCCTTCCCCCAGTCCCCTTAGCCTCGGGGGAGGAGTAGTTCCAGGAAAAACCAAGAAGTCAGCTGTACAGGCTGGGGGGAAATTCTGCCGTGTATCGTCCAAGTAGATGGTTGCATTTCTCCCTTTGCCTCTAACACATCTAATCTGTTCCATTAAAAAGCTTATTTTCCTTATAAATAACATTATAATCTCTGCATAAATTCTAAAGTGATGACCATGTTACTTCAATAATATTCAGTAAAAAATTCCAGGAAAACAAGTCCTTTGAGCTCTTATTCCTTTGACATTTATGGTAACAATGATTTGATTACTAGTTTTTCCCGTGTTTCTGATGTAGTTGGAAGTAAACAGATGTCAAAGCTATGATGATGCATGAAAATCATTTGTGGTGACCTAAAAGCATTTGAATAGCATTTGTGAATTAATTTTTGCCACAATGCCAGGATCTGAAACATAATGATGAGGTTACTACACACTGTGGAGTGTCTGAAAAGGAAAGGTTCTTAGTGAAGGATCCAAATCAGAACAAATATATGAAAAGGCTCAGATATTTCATACATCTTTAACACATGTGTGTGAAACATATGCACACAGTAGCCATTGTGATTAAGTTGTACTAAGGCATAGTTAAAGTTAGACTAGATTTTAGTTTCCAGGTTTTTTTCTTATTACACAGAAACACATTTTATTTTTTTATTTTTTTGCGGTACTGGGGATTGAACTCAGGGGCATTCTACCTCTGTGCTACACCCCCAGCCCTATTTTTTTTTTTTTTTTTTATTCTTTATTTTGAAACCGAGTCTCCCTAAGTTGCGGAGTGCCTCACTAGGTAGCTGAGGCTGGCCTGGAACCTGGATCCTCCAGTCTCAGCCTCCCGAATGCTGGGATTACAAGCGTGCGCCACCACGCCTGGCTACAGAAACACATTTTAAAGGCATTTATTTTATCCTTGCAGTAGTGATGTTTGGATCATCATTAGTGCTCATTGGATGTTTACAGTATTCAGGTTGCTGTGTGATCTCATGTCCCTGTCTTCAGCATCCTCCCATGTTTGGGCTCTAATGTCTAATTCTCATCACTCTTACACAAAAATATGCACAAATGCAAAAATTTAGTTCTCTAACCTGTAGACCTTAATGAATCAGTTTACGTCAATTTAAAAAAATACATACATACACACACATGTGCACGTGTGTGTATCAACTAATAAACTGTTGAGAGGAGTTGGTTAGCAATGGTATTACTTTTGATTTTTAGTTTATGTTTTTCCAATTTTTCATGAACATATATTGCTTTTGAAAAAATATTAAAATGTCACTTTCTTTGCTCTAATTTATTAATGGGGCAATGCTATGTAAAGACTACTTGTCAAAATATTTTAAAAGAGCCAGATGAAACAATCATGTGAAAACATCTCTAATTCTGTTCAACACCACTGACAGCTTTTAAAGGGATATCACTAAGCTCATGTTCTTAAGGTGTATGAGATTCTGAAAGACACTAAAAGAAATAATTTCTCAAAACATACTCCCAAGAGGAGTATGTTTTGAGAAATTATGCTACTCCAAGGAGTCATCTAGTAGCAGCAGAAACACACCAGCTGACCTCAGAGGTCACAGGGGAAAAGGAAGAAAGGAAGGAGTCCTCCCAGGAAGGGTGGTAGAAATTACAGGAGACTTGAGACTGAGGAGCCAGTAACACCCAGGACAGAGTGGAAGTAGGGTGCAATTAAACAAGAAATGTAGATAACCAAAATGTTCTGATCTGCAAATTATAAAAGACAGGAAATCTCTGGTCACTATCCAGAAAACCCTAACTTATTCAGAGCTAAAGAAGTTCACAGTATATACCACTATGGCATGGAATTCATCTCAAGAAACTTACTGATGGAACCAGATCCAGGCAATATTGCCATTACAGAGCACATCAGGAAGAGGCCACTGCCTGCTGAGTTAAAAATGTTCACTTTAATCAAGCTATGTACAAAGAGGGGCAAAGCACAGTTCTCTTGTAGGGTTAGGGGATTCCTCTTTTCGAGAGTCAGATTTCTAGTGAATATTACAAAGAGTAAAATCAATGTGTCCATTGCTTATGCCTTCAAAAATGGCTGTTCTGTGCTTTAGACATTCTCTTTGAATGTTATAAATTGGGGGGGGGTAGTTAAATCTGCATTACAATGACAGACTGACTTTCATTAGCACTGGACCACATTCTGCTATGTTGCCGTAGCCAAGTTACAGCCACGGCTTTGCCTGGGTCTGCATATGGAGACCGAACAAGTTCAGTGGGGCCTCCTGTTTTGTTATTAAGCTTATCGGATTACTGGTTCTAATTAAGGACATGTTACCAGCTACCACAAGGCTATTAATGTGCATTACTGCCATGATGGGAAGGTCTGACCTCTGCTGTGAATCACCTGGAGTAAAATTTAATTATCAGCCAGCGAAAATGGGACTCAGGAAGATATAAAATGGGTTCTTGTGAGGCATCTGTAGTATTGTACAATATTTATTTTGCCATTAGGAGAATAATTACGACAAAACCCTTTCTAAAATATAAAAATAATTCATCCAGAAAGCGAAAGTGCAATGTATCTTTTCATGTGTTATTAAGCCATCAGATTATATAGTATATTTTTCAAAGCTCAAGAATATGAGCTACAAAAAAAAAAAAACCAAACCAAAACAAAACAAAACAAAAAAAAGCAAACTTATGGACTGAAATAAGGCTAATGTATAAAACAATATTGTGAGACCAGCTAATATATGTTTTAAAACCACCTATGTTTCCTATCCTATCCTCTGTTGGCCAAATGCTCATTCATATCTTTTGAAGACACTATTGGTTATTTTTGATTGGTCCAAAATTACCTAAAGATATAAAAAAAAATTAATTAGAAATCTGAACTATGGAAACAGTTGTTGCTACTTGAATGGGCATTTTTTAACCTTAAAGTTCTATTTTCAAAAAGTCAATATGATGCTAATGAAATTGACCCATTTCTGATATATTGATCACAGAGCTACTAGTTATCTTACACAGTCCTCACAATAGCCAGTAAAGCAGGTTAAATGGGTAATCTGTAAGCAGCAACACTGGGGACAGCAGCAGGCAAATTTATTCCTCCATGAATTTTAACCTAAGACCTGCACTTAACTCCCTGAGATACTTGCAGGGTGGCCACAGTCAGAGGCTAAAGAAGGGTGGATTTTTGTGTTCCTTTCCATCTATGAAGCCTGCCTTGATGAGCACTTTCATCTACAATTCTAACACCATATAAAACACTGATACTTTCTATGAAAATTGCAAACTAATCAAAGGGAGGAGGTCAAATTTTAATTTTCAAACCAGTATCAGGAGGTGGCAAAATATTTCTCAACTATATAATTTCACCACGATCTACTGAGTGCATACTATGTTCAGTGTTCAGTCTAGATGCCAGACTTGAGGACAGAGAAGAAAACCCAGTATTATAACCCAGGTGGGTAAGTGTGTTAGGTGTAGTGTGCTTCAGTGGCTGTTTGTTAAGCTGAGCTATCATCCCACCATTCAGCACTGCCTGATACATGGCAGGTGTTCCAATAAAAGTTTATTAAACTGAACCTAGTATACAATGATTCCCCAGACTGGACAGGTGACACATTATTAACTTTCAACTTAAAAGAACATGACATTGATATTACTTTTTATACTTTTATTGGTGCATTATAATCTTACATCACAATGTAGTTCACAGTGAGAGTGACATACACGCACACGACACTTGGGACACTGATAATATTAATAGAAACTTGAAGCTTATTATGAGGGGCCATGGGTTTGGTAGTCTACACAGCAGCCAGGATGTACGTGGCAGCTAATAGCAACCTTAGAATGTTAGTGCTCTATTTCTCTCTTACAAAATGGAGACTAAGTCTCAGGCAAATCTGCCCAAAGTTACACAGTAATTTTAGTACAGTGAAAGGTTGAACCATTTTTCTTCCTATTGTGTAACCCACAATGCTAAGATGGATATTGTGTAGGTTAGCAGGTAAAATAAGACAATAGCTCAGAAAAGGAGTTTCTACACCAGAAATTATCAGTTTACAGACAGCAGCTGAAAATTCAGGAGGGGGAGAGAAGGGCAGGTTATTAGCACTTAAAGACAGGTAGCTAGCCCAAAAAGCAGAGGCTGGAAATGTCTTAAGGACACAGCAGGGAGATCTTTCAGAGTGAACTGAAGCCACCCACTCCTGAGAAAGTTAGGAACCTGAAATAGCAAAGAATTCATATTCTATATAATATCCTTTCTAGCTTAATGATGAATAAATTGGAACTTAAATATTTAGTGCATTCTGGTGGGTTGGTTTCCACCCAACCTTTGTTAGTACCTAATGCCACATGTACTCTCAATAGATATTTGCCCAATTGCTTAACTAATTTCCTCAAATCTTGGAAGCCTTCTCTAGCTCTTAGAGTCTTGATATTGGATCTCTCCATGTTTTGCCTGTTCTGAGAAAAACTTACTTAATTATAGCCTCAGTTCTTGACTTGTTTTGGTCTGATTCTTCATAATTCTTATCAGTGGTTATAGTATTCACCATCAGAACACAATCTCTAATGTGGATACACCAATCCACATGTGATGCTACAAGTATTTACCTCGTGGTATGACATAGACACAGTGGGCAATAGCCCGTGGTCTCTCCCAGTGCTGAAGAGCTCTGAGCCAGCCTGAATATTCCTGGTGAATAGTGACCTGCTTTCCTATTTTTCTAACATGGACATTTTGTTTATCAAAATTATATAGAAGCCAGACACAATGTCCACACCTATAATCCTAGTACTTTGGAAGCTGAGACAAGATTGCAGGTTTGAGGTCAGCATGTGGTAACTTAGCAAGATCTTGTTGAAAAATAAAAAAATTCAAGTAGGGATGTTCTGCCTCTGAGTGAAACTCCCAGCCCTGGGTTCAAACCCTAGTACTATAAAAAAACAAACAACAAAAATTATATAAGAATCAAAACATATCCTTAAAAATCACAGAAAATATCCAAATCTCCCTTATAACTATTTTTAAATTTAAGCCAAGTTGAACTGAGTTGCCATGTTGTAAAATTGACTTATGCTACCATTCTGTCAATCCTCCTAAGGACATTCAACCAACACAGGAATGAGGTTACTGTGAAAGTGGCCAGCAAAGCAAGAGAAGCTACACAGTTACACGTTAACTAGTTCAATGACTTAACACTATGACTGAATCTTTTATTGTTTTAAGCCTTCTTTAAAGTTAAGACTTTGAAAGCAAATTCAAAGCAACGAAAGAACTGAAGCAGAAGTTAGTGGTCTTATTTTATTCAATAATAAGATCCTCTAAACACCACAGGGCTCTAAACAAAATTTCTTAAAGCTATCTTTCAAAAGATACCAAAGGGAACTCTTATTTTTCATTGGAGTTAATAAATTTAAACTCAATATAATTATGCAGAAGTTCTTTTTAAATGGTGAACTTTGCAAAATAATGATTACAAAATAAAAATTATTTCATTTTCTAGAAGTACATGAAAAAAAGACCTTTTCTTATCATCTGTGGAAAAAGAAGTGCAAAACCAATGCCAGAAAGTAAGTCTTTGGGCTTTCATTTAAATTGTGTAAGAAATGAATATCAGAGAAAGCATGAATGGCTTTGAACAAAAAAAAATCATCTTTAGTATTATTGCAGCAGTGGGGCCATGGATGTCTTCTCCTTTTTTAGGGGTAGGAATTAATTGCTTAGAATATGAAAGTCCTATTTTATTGCTTTTGTAGATATAACAATTTGCATGGTTTAAAGTTTCATTGAAAACACCAACATTGTTGCTCACAAGACATTTCAAGCCACATAACCACCAAAGCGAACACAACATTGCCCAAGCATGAGATCCTCAAATAGGCTTTCATGTAACAAATTTTCATGGTTATAATACCACACTGTGCTTTTTTATTTAAATACCATTTTAACTTTACTATTGTCACCATTTGTAACATCCATATGATACTCAGTGATATAAGAGATAGCCACACAATGAATTCCACTGAGGCAAAAGATCAAGTAAGACTTCAGAACTAGAAAGTTATTCTGAACAGAATGGTAGAACATAAGACTGTAGAAGGAGTAATTGGTTTCCTCACTGGAGGTCAACAACTACTGATACAAATAACCAACCATGAATATTAGGGGTGAAACCAACTTGGAAGTTTATCTATCAATTTCTACCCATGTAATGAGCAATTTTGAGAATTATGTTTTTTGACTAATCTCTAAAATGATATAAAAAGCACTCTCATATGTATTGTTCACATGAATTATAAAATTTCTAAATTAAGGAATTCTGCTGTGTTTCATAGGCAATTTTCAAATCTAAGCCTACAACACACCACTGGAGACTTTGATACCCTCAATCTTTGTTTGGATAGAGTGTTTATACCTTATGAGGCATTTTTACATTTATTATCTCAATCTTAATTTAAAGTTAATGATTGAGAAGCCAAAACTAACAGTAATAAGTTAGACACTGTCCCTTACATGGAGAATGGGCAGCGACAGTATTTCTGAGCTTTGACAGTTCGTGAACAGAATAATGACCTGCACCATCACTTCCTTTAATTTTATTACCTTTAACAAGTTTTCCTAATTGTTATCCAATTAAAGAATCTATGTATTGCACTTAAATGTAGAAACGAAACCACTATATAAATCCACCCAAAACCAATACTAAGTATGCTTAAAAAAATGCACTTGATACCCCAAATGTACTCTGAAGGACATTTCAAAAGATGTCCCTTTCAAAACTAAAGGAATAAAAAGATTTCTACTTTATGTTTGTTATTATTTTACTTAAAGAAGTAAAAATGGTGTTTATCCATCTATTCAAGCATATAAGCTTGTATGTATGTATGTGTATATATGTACTATATATATATAAGTTTATGTACATATGTATGTGTATATATATAAGAATATTTGTACTCATATATATGCATATATATATAAATGAATACATACATTTATGTATGTATTATGCAGAGCCTATACCACTCGAGAAAAGACTCAAGGTTGCTCATAAGGAGAAGTACCCTAGAAAATAGGCACCACGTATGGTGGCATGTGTCTATCACCCCATTGGAAGGCTGAGGCTGAAGGATCGAAAGTTCAAGGCCAGCCTGGTCAACTTAGTGAGTCTCTGTCTCAAAATAAAATTTAGAAAACGGATGGGGATATTGCTCAGTGGTAAGAGCTGTTGTCTAGCATGTGAAAGGCCCAGGGTTCAATCTCTAGTAGAAAAAAAAAAATCAATGGTAAAGAATACAGGACACAAGAGCAAAAACAAGGCAGGGAGGACAGGGCTTTGACAGAATTGTTTTAAGTGCTCAACCTCTCACTGGTGGGTGAGTCTGAAGAACTTATCTAATGACTACCACCCAGCACTGACCCAGTACAGCAAATGACTTGGAGATGATCAGTCATAAGCAGCTCCTCAGCATAAGCATAGTTCAAGGATAACTGCTCCTAATGATGATGTTGAAATCCAAGGGTTAA
The DNA here is from genome assembly GCA_004027655.1 of Graphiurus murinus. Classification (NCBI taxonomy): domain Eukaryota; kingdom Metazoa; phylum Chordata; class Mammalia; order Rodentia; family Gliridae; genus Graphiurus; species Graphiurus murinus. The sequence continues at coordinate 72,984 of PVLC010002196.1, read as the reverse complement.
GTGTAACCTGAATGATGATAAAATTTTATATTCTATTGCTTTGAAAACTGACAATCTTATAAAATATTGGGCAAAATTCTATAACATGAATTAGTATAACCTACTTCTTGATTATACTGGAAGATAGCCCAGTTAATGATCACTTGGGTTTATCAATGTTTTATGCAGGGATATTTAATACTAAAAAAATCTGAAATGAGCAAAGTTCTCAGCCTCTACAAAGACACAGGGTAACCCTTTATTTCCCCCTTTCTTGGACCACAGAACTGGAAAGAATCTGCCAGGAGTTCCAAATAGCTTTCATCTTGCATATCAACTCTGGTGAGTTACCAGTGGTAGTGCCATGTAGGGAAAGACTCTGAGGCTCAGCCAGGCCCAGCAGGAGAGACTGTTCTCATCTCTTTATTAGCAATACTCCCAGGGAAGAGGAAATGAGGCAGTACATGGCCACTTGTTCATTCCTGATCTCTGGTTCAATTTGCTGACGTCACTAGTGAAGAACCAGTAGCTTAAAGTGGCTGGTTATTTATCTACCATTCCTGAATATATTTATTGGTAACTTGCTTTATTATATAAATTATTTCTGTTACAGAAACACACATAAAATAATAAACAGATGAGAAAAACAGAATGAGACAGAAAAATGTGTCATGGGGGAGGGTAAAGTTGGTCCTGTAGCAAATTCTGAAGCCTTATTTTCATCACGGCCTTCCCAAGCCACTGAGTACTCCATATTCATGAGACTTAAGTTGCTCATGAGACAGAAAGAGAGACAGACACAGACCAACTGACTTTAGAAATAGAGGTTCTGAGCTTGCGCATCATGATAGTAATGCTACCATAATTTGGGTTTTGGGCTCATACCAGAGGCTTCCTTTCTGCCATATCAAGAGGCATTTTATTAAGGAAAAAAAAAAAAAAAAAAGATTTACTAGCTGGATGTGTTGGCACACACCTGTAATCTCAATACTTGGGAGGCTAAGACAGGAGGATTCCAGGTTTGATAACAGCCTCGGACTTTAGCAAGTTGTTAGTTCGTTCGTTATGTATGTATGTATGTATGTATGTATGCATGCATGTATGCATGCATGCATGTATGTATGTATGTATGTGTGTGTGTTTACTTACTTATTTATTTATTTGCAGTACTGGGGATTGAACCCAGAAACATTATACCTCCAAGTTATGCCCCCAGCCCGATTTTTAATTCTTTAATTTAAAACAGGGTCTCACTAAATTGTGGAGGGCCTCACTAAGTAGCTGAGGCTGGCTGCAAAACTGCAATCCTCTCATCTCAGCCTCCCAAGCACTGGGATTACAAGTCTGTGCCACCACCATATCCCAAGACCCTGTTTTTTCTTTTTTTGTATGTGTTTGGTACTAGAGATTGAACCCAAGGGCATTCTACCTCTGAGCTACACCCCTAGCCCTATTTGTATTTTTTATTTTGAAACAGGGTCTCACTAAGTTGCGAAGGTCCTCACTAAGTAGGTGAGGCTGGTGGTGAACCTGCGATCCTCCTGTCTCAGTTTCCCAAGTACTGGGGTTATAAGCATGTGCCACCACACCCGGCTAAGACCCTGTTTTAAAATGAAAACTAAAATAGAACTGGGAATGTAGCTCAGAGGTAGAATGCCCCTGGGTTTAATCCTTACTACCCCCCAGAAACAAATAAATATTTATATTTTCTTTTTTTTTTTTTTTGCGGTACTGGGGATTGAACTCAGGGGCATTCTACCTCCGACTATACCCCCAGCCCTATTTTTTTTTTTTAATTCTTTATTTTGAAACCGAGTCTCACTAAGTTGCGGAGTGCCTCACTAGGTAGCTGAGGCTGGCCGCGAACCCGGATCCTCCGGTCTCAGCCTCCCGAATGCTGGGATTACAAGCATGTGCCACCACGCCCGGCTACAAATATTTATATTTTTTTATAATAAATAAACATAAATCAGCAGACTATACAGTACATTAGAGAGTAGTATCCTGATAATTAAATAGTATAAAGAAAGGGGGGGCTGAGCTTGAGAATGCAAAAGTCAAGTGGAGGCAGACTGCAGGTTTTAAAGGGTAGCCAAAGCAGCCTTGCTGAGAAGGTGGCACTTGAGCAAAGTCTTGGAGTACATGAGGGAAGGACTCAGGAGCAAAACAGGTAGAGAGGAAAAACAACAGAAGTGTTGAAAGGCAGAAGCAGGCCTGCTGGGCCATTCCATGCCTGGTGTGGAGTGGTGGGAGGAGAGTAAGGTGGGGTAAGATACACAGTGACATACAACAGAGATGACAACCATCATAAAATGTGCGAAAGTCTCCGGGGTGGGAGGGGGGAGTGGAAAAGCCATCCAGGATCAGGAAGCCAGGATTCCTGAGTTTACCTCTGTTTGGAAACAGGGCCTACCTGAACATCTTGTGCTGCACTGGTTTTAGGCACATATCCAGAGGTGCTCTCTTTATGGCTCACCATGGATTATAACATGAAAGCACTTGCTCAGCCTGGGACACACCCTGCAACTGTAGCAGTATGGCAGCAGCTAGTCCAATATCACACAACACATGTGGAGAATGAGGGCTGCTGATTTGCTGCAGTCGATATATTTTATAAAATGTCACCTTCTAATTTTCTTCAATGTAGTTTTCATTCACTGCTATTGAATTCATTGCTAAGGAGTTCCAAATGAATTCATTCACTCATCCATTTTCCCTCAATTCTGCCATGGGCATTGGTTAGCAGTGATGGAGACCTGGGTCTGGCAGTATCTGAGGTCAGAAAACCATTAAAGCTACACAATAAGACAGAGGTACAATTGAGCTTTATGAACAAGTGAAAACAATCCTGAAAAACTTGTAACTGTGTATGCAGACCAATAAAAGCTGGTGTTGTTACAACAGACATCTAAGCAGAAAGGTAACAGAGAGGAGAGAAAACTACTTACCAACTACGAAGCATGAACTACTTCCAGAAGGAGGAGACTCCTTCCAGGAGGCTCAAGGCTGAGAATTTATCAAGAACCCATGTAAAAAAGAAAACAGATGCATAGCCCATAGGCAGTTCATTAGCTAGAAATAATTCTAAATTGTGATTTAAGTAACCAAAAGGTAGGTGAAACAAACTGCTGCTGAAACACAGATCCTGGCCAGCTCCTGAATGTCTTTCTTTGTATTCAAACATTAAAAAGAAGGGCAATTAATTTAAGGCCAAAGTGAGTTCCAAGTGAGAATGGGTACTAGAAAACCACAAAGAAATGCTCCTTTCATGACATGTGTCAATTAAACAAAGTTGCTGGAAATCATGATTTTTAGTATTTTTTAAATTTTGTTTACTGATAATCCAAGAAACTGTTATTGATCCCCTAAGAGAATGGACCACTTTTCCTTCTCTAATAGAAACTCCATAAGATGTCCAAATTATCAGCATCCCCAAGGGAGCCACTTTGAAAAGAGAAATAATTGTACAAAATGAAAAAAGATGATTACCAAGTGGTGCTTGTTCTACCATGATTTTAGGAGGGGCAGTCAAATAGAGAGTGTGAAAAATATTTATTTGTACCTCTTCCCCCACAAAGCTTGAGGTGGCTGGTAAAAATACATGCACCACCACGAGGTAGAATCAGATGGAGTCCACGGTGAAGGGGAAATAACATGCAGAAGGAGAGTTATTCTACAGATTGGTGAACCAGAAAGTGATTCTTCAGAGGAGTTAGCTCTAGATGCAAAGTCTGCTTAGAACTTCTCAGTAGTCAAAATAAGAAGGAAATACAAAATCCAATAACCCCAAGAAGTTGTTTTTCCCACAGCTCTAAAGCTGGAAGGAGAAAAGGAGCTTCCTCCCTGGGTCTTCCTAAGTACAATGCCCAGTTAAATAATCACCAGTAAGATAGGACTTCTACAGGGGCAGCCACTATGCAGTTAATGCATCAGGTTCTCTAAGGACACTGTTGTATTCAGGGATAAAATCTACCCTCCCTAAAATAGTGGTTATCAAATTAGGCTCTGAACAGGTGCTTTAAAAGTTCTATAATTTTTCCATCTCAATTTTACCTCCTAGTCTTTAAATACAGATACAAGTAATAAATAGGACATGCAGGCAAATGTAGGATACAACAAATTTTAGCACAGCGATGACCACTTCAAGTGCAGTACATGTTTCCTGCCATCTATTTGCGTACACTCAAACTTCCTTATAAATGAGTCATTGGTTAGCAAAATTCTAAGTCTGCATTGGTATTCTTTTGGAAATTCAAGTCTGCACATGCCCATTCATATAAAATTGTACAAATGACCTATACACACATCATGCTCAACAGATGCCAGGTCAGGAGCAGGTGCAACCGGTTGGCACACCCCCCCCACCACCAGTACCTATGAGCCAGCTAGATAATAGTAAACTACTGCCTACCATGTTGAATCATGATAAACTAATGTCATTGACTGGCACTAGTTCTAAGTTTTAGCTGCTGTTGGTCCGACTTTCATATCTATTATGAAGCATGTAAATAGGAGTTCAATGTTGAAAAAAAATTCTGGTTATTTCTAGCTTCTCAATCAGATTACTTCAAGAGTATACTACCATCAAATAGGCTCATAATTGTTACATGTTGTGATTGCTTATGGATATAGATAAGGACTTTTCAAATGCTGAACAACCAAAATGAACTACTGAAGTAAATAAGTTAGATGTGTTTAAGTACATGTTACCAATACTGTGCAGCAACTGTCACCCAGGAGCCATGATCTCAAATTTTTGAGTTCAGCAAAGCGGCCTCACTGATGAATTCTATCAATGTTGTAAATTAATACTTGTAAAATATGATCAAACTACCACTTTTAAACATTTGTATATGTAGTTTCATTTGATTGGAGGGCTTTCTACTTAAAAAACAACCCACCAACAAACAAAAACCCCACCGTGCTGGGGTATTTCTGCCCCATCTCCAGGGCTTGGTGGGATCAATGCCTCCTCCCCCACCAACCAGCAGCCATATCCACTAGTGGCAACTCAATATAATCTAACAAAAACCCATCCCGAGCAATGTAAATATTTTCCCACTTCTCTGTGTGCTCTGACAAAAGGGAAGTTCCTCAATGAACAACAAAACTCTGAAACCTTCACTCAATTCTTCATAAATCTGACTTCTTATTCCAGCTTGGGAAGCTTTTAAAACAGTGGTAACATGAATCCATGCCAGAAAATATTCAAAACACTTCAACCCATTTAGTCCCGACAAGAACCCTGCACAGCTATTTTACCCTGACTTTATAGGTGGGGAGACTAAGGAAGAGAGATGTTGAGGAATTTGGTGAACTGAATGAACAGCAGAACTAAGCAGAAAGCCCAAGCTACAATGCCTCTCTCCATATGTATCTCCTAATTTTCTGACTCAGAATCCAAGGCAGGGCCTGGGCATACAAAGTTTAATTTTGATGAGCACTTTTTACTAACAGCCACTTAACTAAAAGAAATATAAAGTTCTCTAATTCATTCTAGAGATGAAAAAAATTCAATAAGCTTTTTAATTAAATGCTCAAGTTCTTTTGCCTTAAAACTGAGCCAAAATTAATAAGCGTGACTTTTAATAGCTACTGGATGGCATCAAACTTAAACTAAAGATAAGAAATAAAGGAATAGTAGGGGGAAAAAAGTCTAAGAAACAAAATATAGTCCTCTCTCAGTATCAATGGTGGAATGGTTCCAGGACTCCTCCCCAGTACCAAAATTCACAGGTGCTCAAGTCCCTTATGGAACATGGTGGAGTATTTGCAAATAACCTATGTACATCTTCCCACATATTGTTAAGTAATTTTCAGATGACTTACTCTACCAAATGCAATATAAATGCTGTATAAATAATTGCTATATTATTTAGGTAACAATGACAAGGAAAAAAGTCTGCATTTTTTGGTATAGACATATTTTTTCTTCTAATATTTTCAATCTACAGTTGGTTGAATCCATAAATATGGAACCTGTGGAAAGGAGGAGCTGACTATATTATCTAGTGAGCTACACATAGCCTTAATGTAGACTAAGCATTGGAGAAAGGTTATGTTTTTTATTAAGGGGTGGTGACAATAATTTCATAATTAATGGCCTGGATTTGGGGGTGAAAATAAAACATTTTGGAAAAATCATTGGCAAGGAATAGTGCTCCAGTCTAAATGGGTTAGTGGGCTCAATTTGTTTCTAGGGCCACACACAAATGCTTCTTTGTTGCATGTTCAAAGAAAGAGTCCTTACACTGTAGGAAAGTGTCCTTTATACATCTGGAAATCTAAAGTTGTACATACAAATGCTGATGTTTAAATATGTTGGTTTCCCATTCAGGGGCAGGTGACAACTTCACAGAGGCAGGAAGATGTTATGGAAGAAAGAGAAAATGAGGAACGCGGGTAGTGTTGGCCCCATAAGCAATTTATACAAGTGTAAGCCTGGCATGGCCAGGTCAGTGAGGACACAGACAGCCAGGAAGAGAAAAAGAAAGTCCCTGTACCCTGGCAGAAGCATGGGCTTGGTCAGGACTATTTGCCTTATGAGTCTACTTCCTCGCTAATTCTAAATACCCCATTTACGGAAATTCATCCGCCTCCCACTGGCTCTCTTACAAAATCGCTTCTCAAAAGTCTTTAGTCTGAAGCCAAATGATCTTAATCAAGGGAGTTCCAATGCATTTTATTAATCAAAAACCAACTTAACAAAATTAACCCCCTAAAATTCTACTATAAAATTTCAAGAAAATATGAGTTGGAGAAATATATAATCTCATTGCTGCTGACCATCAAGACTATCTCAGCTGGAAGTTTCTAATACACTGTATATGGTCAGTGAGTAATAAATGAATAGGTCACCTATTCCAGCTGACATTAAGCACCGTGTTTCATCACTCATCTCTTTTCTGCACTGAAGGTTCACCAGTCTGGAAATGATGCTTTACTTCTTCCCATTTAATAGCCACACCAAAAATACACAAACTCATAAAGCAAACAGGCAGTCTGAGGCCTCCCCTGAGACTGGATGAGAATTTCCAAGCAAGAACAAAAATAAGCTCTTCTTCCGGATCCCATATCTATTAAGGAAACCAAACTCTGTTTCTTAGATTTGAATCTTACAGTCACCTTTGAATAATCTTCCTACTTGGATCCACCCTCTATTCTGCATTGTCAAGGTGAGCCCTGAGATAAATTTCTCACCTACCTCCCTGGTGAAGTACAGGCTTCTTCTGGTGTTAAAGATTCCCACCATATGGCCCCAACAAATAGCAGACAGGGCTGGCGGCCAAACTAGTCCACGACTTGGGCTGCCCAACCCATCCTGGAGACTCAAATGGGAAGCTTTTCCTGGTACCACCACCCTCACCCTCACCCTCCTTACACACACACACACACACACACACACACACACACACACACTCCCCCCCCCCATATATATTGCTCTGCAATCTTGGTAGCTTGCTCTTTCTTTCTTCTTCTTCTTCTTTTTTTTTGCTATATTGGGGATTGAACTCAGGGGCAGTGTTAAAGCAGTGTTAGGATTTATCAACAATCCCTAAAAAATATTTCTTTTTATTTCTGCATAACCCCTCTTAGGCATCAAGCAAGTAACAAATTACATCCCTTCTCTGTGCTGTGTAATCTCAGAGTGTTGAACACTAGACAACTAACTAGGAGCTGAGTCTCAGTGACCACCTACACTGAAGGGGATTACTTTTTTAGATGTTAACAAAGATCTATCCTTCTGCCTCTACTTTGGGCTTTTGATTCTCTTGACATTCTTTCTTTCCTTCCTTTTTTTTCTTTTGCCAGTATTGGGAAGCAACCAAGACTTACACATGCTAGGCAAGTGCTCTGCCACTGAGGTATACCCCATTTACAATTTTTTTTGTGACAGTGTCTCACTAAGTTGCCCAGGCTGGCCTCAAACTTGTAATACTTTTGCCTTAGCTTCCTGAGTAGCTGGGATTACAGGTATGCCCCACCATGCCCAGCTTTTGTTAGCTATTTTAAGTAGACCTAAGAAGTGCTGATTTTTCTAACAAAATCTTCTTGGATCTATCATGACTGTGTATCTCTTTCAGGGTCCGGGAGAAATGAATCTTTGCAGTTTGTTGTCACTGGAAGATCATAGGCACTAATGATGGAAGGAGGAAGACACACACTGGCACTCAGAGTCTATCTGGGGAGGCAGAAAGCACAGTGGCTCCAAATATTAGCTCTGGAGTCAGACTGTCTGAACTTAAGTTCCAACTCCACCATCATCAGCCCTATTATCCTGAGCAAGAAGACAAAGAACTCTCTCAACTTCATCTTTAAAATGGTGATAATATTACTGCTCATAAAAATTGCTCTAAAGATTAAATAAAACACTTGTCATAATGACTGGCACTCAGCAAGCATTAGACAATGCTAGCTGCTAGCTTTTATTTATTTTTTTAGAGGAGGGGCTCACTATGTTGCCCAGCTTGCCTGGAACTTGTGATCTTCCTGCCTCAGTCTCCCAAATAGCTGGAATTATAGGTATGTACCTCACCTGATCTTTAGCTGCTAACATCAGTTAGGCATTTATATGCAATAAGGATTTTTTTTTTTTTTTTGGTGCAGTACTGGGGTTTGAACCCAGGGGCATTCTACCTCCAAGCTACACCCCCAGCCTTACTTTTTTTTTTTTTAATTGATTGGTGCATTGTAATCATACATCTTTGTTAGGTACAAGCGGATAAAGGCATATATGCACACATTTCTCATAACCCTTTCCCAATTCCCACCCCACTCCCTTACCCTCCCTCCTTCTCAAGTTCAGTTTAGTGATTGACTTTGATATATCTCCAGATGAAAAAGGAGAAACTCAGCCCTATTTTTTATTCTTTATTTTGAAACAGGGTCTCACTAAGTAGCTAAGGCAGGCTGTGAACCTACAATCATCCTGTTTCAGCCTCCCAAGTACTGGGATTACAAGCATGTGCCACCATGCCCAGTCATTAGGAGTTTTTAACATACATTTTTAAAGTTTTATTTTTGACTGACACATAACAACTGGGCATACTTACAGGGTACAATGTGATATATACGTTGTATAATGATCAAATCGGGGCAATCAACATATCAATCACCTAAAACATTTATCGTATGTTTGTAATGAGAAAGTTCAAAACCTCCTTTCCAGCTTTTCTGAAATATACACTGCTAAATAGTCACAGTATGGTGCGTCGCAACACCAGAACTTATTCCCGGTAACTGCAACTTGGTACTCCCTGACCAACCTCTCCACCCTCGTGTCCCCTATGGCACATTTGTTATGAAATGAGGATGGGGATAGGTCAAGGGAAGAGTTTCCAAGTTTCTGAGATTCATGGTAATCCACTAAGGAAATTCTGAAAAAAAAAAAAAAAAAAAAAAAAAAACAGCACAAATAAAGATTTTTTAGAGTCTTATCTTCCTAATGAGAGGACTTTTGCCTTCACATAATGGTTGGAAGGCCCCCAAGGGTTGCTATAGAAATTCAAGGTTCATATAATGGAACAAGGAACAGACACACGGTAAACACCATCTGCAATCACAGAGAAGGAGAGATGATTTAAAAAAAAAAATTCAAGTGTTTATGATCATTATTTTCTGTGTTGGCTTCCCAACTAACTTCTGCTGTGCAGTATCTGGGCATTGCAGGGCAGAAGGGCTCTTTATCATACCTAGGAATAGCAAAATGATATGCTGAAGAAAAAGGTCCACTGGCAATAAGGAGGGCTGGCCAAACATCTAATTATCCACGTTTACCAAAGGATTTTACACGGAGGGTAAATTAGAAAACAGATATAACTCAGCTTTCCTGCCAAAATATCAAATGCATGCATATAGTAGGTAGTTGGCAATAATTAATATTTGAGGTTTCCGCTACTCATGATATTGAAAATCCCAAACCTATAGTTATTTTAAATGTTGCTACAGCACCGATTTGAGTCATAGGCACTCTCAGCAGAGGGGCACTGAGCCATGCAGCCTGTGAAGAAGCCCAGCCCATCTCCAGCATCCACATTCAATAAGGCTTTGCTCTGAGTGTGCGTAAGGCAACTCCCAAAGATTAAATACTGTTTTTAACTTTTGAGAATTGCCTATAATTTAAAAAACAAACTGAGAGTTCTGATGATAGAACCTAAGGAAGAGTAAACAGAAGTCTAAGTGAGAATGTTCTCTATCGGAAAGTGGCTATTTATTTTATGGAAATCAATCTCTCTCCCTCCCTCACTGGATGCTAATTTTTTTTTTTTTATAAAATAATGGTATTTCCAAAAGTTCTATTCTTGGTATGTCAAAGACCTACAGTACATAAATTATTTCTTGAAGTATAAGAATTCTATCATACCAAAAGGAAGATGAAGCAACTGACATGAAGGAGAACATGATTCTATATGACTGACCCAAGAGTTGAATGGGGAGAAGATTCACACTATTGCTCCAAAACTCTCAACTCTGTTTGACCTCTATGTTATTGAAAACAAAACCATAAAGGTTGTGTATTTTCTGTCTCAAATGTATCTAGCCTACGTTAAACTCTTCAACTATATGGAACATTTGAAGTCAGCTTTTCATCATCATGACCAAAATACCTGACAAGAACAACTTAGAGGAGGAAAAGTTTATTTGACTCACGGTTTCAGAGGTTTAGTGTACGGTCAGCTGGCTCCAAGGCAGAAGCATCATGGCAGAAGAGAGCCGCCCAGCTCACAGCAGGTGGAAAGCAGAGAGCCACAGAAAGGGCCAGGGACAAATACAGTCACTCAAGGCCGTGTCCCCAGTGAGCCACCTCACCTCCTCCAGCCATGCTCTACCTCTGAACCTTGCAGGACTGGGAACCGTGCTTTCAACACATGATTTTGGGAGGTATATTCCAGACCCAAACCATAACTGAAATAACTGAACCTTACTGGAATAGTGTCCAGGAGGAGGGAGTTACGTTACAATTAGTGACTTGACATTCTGACTTAATAAATTGGCATTATTTTTAAAAGGAGGGGACAAAATCTGAAAACTCCGTATCTTACCTCACACTTTTCAGCAAAATGCTCAAGTTCCTTAATCTAAACCCTCACTGTGTTATTTATTACGTGTCATGCTATTATGCTAGCAAGCCACGTTCCAGAAACCATTGCTATTAGTATTTTATGTACTCAGAATCTTCCAGATCAATAAAGAACACCTGAAAGGCAAAAGACTACTTTTTTTTTTTTTAAGGGACACACAATAAGGGAAGAACTATTTTTGTACTATTTTATGCTTCTGTTAACTTTTTTTTCCCCCTGTCCTCTAAAGAAATCTAAGAATAAAAATTCACTGGATATGGTTTTTGGTTATTCTTTAAAATATAATTCTAAAAACCTAAAAAATCCAATGACTATACTATTGTCATTTGATTTTATTTGTGACACTATAAAGCAGTGACTGCAACAGTAGCTTAATCATTTTGGAATAAAAGGATGATCATTTAATTCCAGAGTAGAGGGCAATCGCCTCTCAGCAGAGATACTGCTGGAGAACTCTCAGAGTTACGGATATAATGGAGATACTCAGAGAAAGAATATAACCCATTCATGTTGTCTGTTTTCCTGTTAGTTGCTCTAATTTTTTAAGTCAATCAACAACTTAAAGTTTTCAAAACCAACACTCAACAAATGAACTAGTGGTTTCAGAACAGTGCTGGGTTCACTGGATCACATTTGTACATACAGAGCACAAAGTGTGGCCACATTTGGGGAGCACACAAGAGGCTGGAGGTTAGGTGCCTAGAGAAACCACAGGAGTCAGTGCCTTTCCTGTATTCTCTCTGTTAATGCAACGAAGCTTTCTATTTAGACTGAAACCACATAGTCATTGTTAATGTGGCTTGAATCTTGATGTCCCATCTCCAGGACACCCCCCTTCTAGTCTCAGCACTATCACTTTTCTTTTCACAGCCCTGAGTAGGAATACATCCTCTCCCAACTCTGAGTCCTCCCCTTCTCCAAACCCACCTTCCTACTTTGCTCAGAACTATCATCTGAGGGGTGGTGGTGATAATGGTGCTTCTCTTCCACTCCACCAGCCAACACCTTCTTATTCCAGGTGTTAACAGTATGCTCCACTCTGTGTCCGCTCATGCCCTCCTGTCACCAGGAGCCCTGGCTAACTACTGAATGCTTGCCGAACATCACCTCACACTGAGAAGTCTTCTTTGTGCTGTAATTTTTTATTTTTCTTTTTATGTGCTTTTTTAACATTCAAGAATTCGCACACATCTGAGGCTCTTCTTGATGCTTGACAAGACCAGTAGTTACACCACTCATGAAATTTACCTTGTCTTCAAGACCACAATGTCATCCCCTCTCTGAAAGTGACCTGAGTCCCTCACATCAAGGTTAACACAGCTTTCCTTTGATTTCTCACAGAACATCACAGATAAAAATACTTTATTCTGTCTGAAATTATGGTTGGTTGTTTCTGTCTACCTCTGTTGACCTGTCTTGCTTTTCTGTTTCAACTTTTAAGATCTGTATCACGTTCAAAATAATAAGGAAAACTCGCACAGAACAGAAAACAAAGGGGTAGGAAGAAAGGTATTGGGAAACTGATATTTCATAAATATTTCCTTTTAATTAGTAACAGTTTATCATATCATGAGATAAACTTAATTTCACATTTATATTAAAATCATGTCTTAATGCACTTTGAAATAAGCTAAAAATCTACTGCAAAAAGGGAAAGAGACTGTTTCACCAAGGATTTATTTAGGAAGGAAAAAGTGCTCTACAAAGTGGGAGGAGTAGAAATAGTTCGTTTTATTTGAATAGCCATAGAATGCTCTTCCTTTAAAACAAGTTGTGGATACTTGGCAGCCTGGACTGTTTTACCTGATGGCAATGCTCTAGTAATATTTAAGCCACACAACCTTGGCCAACAGAGAGTTGTAGTACCGTGATGATTCCCACTACAAATCAGGAAGAGTCATGGACCAGACTTTGCACATGAATGCTGTTTTTAAATATTAAAAAGGAGAGTTTAGACACAATAGATTTTCCATGTTATAGTAACTATTTGTTTTTTTGCGGTACTGGGGATTGAACTCAGGGGCATTCTACCTCTGAGCTATACCCCCAGCCCTATTTTTTATTCTTTTATTTTGAAACAGGGTCTCACTAAGTTGTAGAGTGCCTCACTAAGTAGCTGAGGCTGGCCGCGAACCCAGATCCTCTAGTCTCAGCCTCCCAAATGCTGGGATTGTAAGCATGCGCCACCACACCTGGCTAGTAACTATTATTTAAAAAAAAAAAAAAAATGCAGCTGGGCATGGTGGTCTAGGCCTGCAATCTCAATATTTAGGAGGCTGAGACAGGAGGATTACATGTTCGAGGACAACCTTAACAACTTAGCAAGGCCTTCAGCAACTTAGTGAGACCCTGTTTCAAAATTTAAAAAAAAGTCTGGGAATGTAGCTCAGAAGTAGAATGCCCTTAGGTTCAATCTCTAGTACCACACACACACACACACACACACACACACACACACACACACACAGGATGACTCAAGGGTGGATTGCATGAGGCTGAAACTAGCTTTCTGTAAGTACCAAACAGAAGCCTCAAGGGAGAAGAGGCTGCAAGTTATGTTAACAAAAACTACTTCCCTGGCTTTCTCAGTTTTCAAAATCAAAATCTGTTTATTCCCCCCCCTTAGTTTTAAATGTAAAATTAAATATAATTTAAGCTCTTCCTAGTAGTTTGGATTTTCATACTCAAAGGAGGATCCATATTTGTTCAGTGACAGTTGTGTTCTAGGCAGAGAACCAATTCTTTAACTCACAGTACAGGTTGAACTTCCCTAATCCAAAAACCTAAAATCTCTTGTGCTCCAACATGTTACTACAAGTAGAAAATTCCATACCTTACTGTGTGTGACTGGTCACAGTCAAAACACAGATATAGTAAAAATATTGTATGAAATGGTTTTCATGCTAAGTATACAACGTGCACATGAAATAAAAACAAATTTTACATTCAGACTTGGCCCCATCCCCCAAATATCTCATTATACATATATGAAAGTATTTCAAAATCTGAAAATGTCTGAAATCTGAAATACTTCTTATCCTAAGCACTTCAGATAAGGGATAGGAAAAAATATAACCAAAATCTTTTGATAAAGGCATTATTTGACCCATTTTATAGAATATGGACTGACCATTAGGTACTTGCCTAGCACTGAGGTAGATAACATTGGGATTTCAAAACCTAGCAACCCTGACCATGGTTTTATAAGCGAGGTGAGAAATCTGTGAAAATGACATGCTGGTAGCAGTATATACTGTCACAGACAGGCTTGGAGAACAGAACTGGGTGGAAGTAAAGGGCTGATTATGAGGTGGTGACATACAACAAATAGACAAGATAATAAGGGGCAGAGTTATCAGTGTGGCCTGAACATGGAGGATGAGGAGCTTGGACATGGCCTTGCAGGATGTCGGAGGGGGAGTGAGGAGATCGGAGGCAGGTGGTGGTCAGAGAAAATGGTTCTCTCCTGTCACACCACAGAAGGAAGGACAGAAGCACCCAGTTTCCTGTTGGGGAAAAGGAAGAGTCGCCAGGACTAGGTGACTAAGGCACAATGGGATTGGATCAATGATGCTCTAAAGCTCCACACTGAGGAGAGGATATCTGAAAAAGTGATGGGTTTGTTTGTTTGTTTGTTTGTTTTGGTGGTACTAGGTATTGAACCCAGGGGTGTTCTACCTCTGAACTTTACCCCCAGACCTATTTTACTTTTTATTTTGAAACAGGGTCTTGCTAAGTTGCTGAGGCTGGCCTTGAACCTGTCCTACTGTCTCAGCCCCTCAAGTACTGGGATTACAGGTATGCACCACAAAGCCCAGTTAGAAAAGTGACAGTTTTGAGAGAAAGGAGATAATGTGAAGTTTGAGGTACAAATATAATATTTAAGGGGAAAAATGTGTAGCAAATTGGAAAGAGTGGAGAACAACACTAGGAGTGCATGGAACTACAGAGTCACCAGCCAAGAAAACAAAAACAAAAAGGGCAAAGGATTGAGGAGAAGAAGAGGACAATAGTGAAAAAAGCTAGAGAAATAAGAGGTCTTGACTGCAGTGCAGTGTTAGTTGAGAACCTGGAGACGAAATATCTATGGGTGAGGTGTAAAGGCAACAGAAGCAGCAAGAGCCCTGAACTCATCTGTCTAGAAAGACGCTCACCTGAGGACTCTGAATGAGAGGAAAATTTTACTGACCAAAGTTTATTTGACAAACACAGAGAAAAGCAAGAGTCCAGCAGAGTGTTCATTTGGCTTGATTTCATAGAAAGGTGAGAACTAGGAACATTTGACGGTCAAGAAGCAATAGATAACTCCTTTCTACTACCTAGACCATCCCATCTCCTGAACATCAGTGCTGGTTACCTGCACTTGTGCACTCTTTAAGTAGGTAAGCTTCTAGAAATGTGGACCAAAGCTGCGATACCTGGAGTAGTTATGAGATTCCCAGATTTCCCATACACATTTCACTATGTTGGCTTTTTTTTTTTTTTTTTCCATTAAATGTACCTAGAAAATTCATCTACTTCCTGTCTATGTTACTGGAACATTACCACTGTCACCACAGTCTGGTCCTTGTTGAGGTCCTCTTACAGTAACCTAAACCTGCTGTGTTCCAGGGCTGGGCTCCCTACTGCCATGGCCCCTTCTTCTTATCCACAGTGGTCCACACCTCCTAATGTCTTAAGTCTGTTTGCACTCACTAGAGAGTCTGATTTTTCATTGCTATCTCTTCTAACATTACAGCATCTGCTTTTTTGCTGCCATTTCTTCTAACATTCTAGCATCTCTATGTTCAACTCCAAATACAACTTTTAAAAAGTATTCTTTGCTTTCCTCTCCAATTTTAAAAATCTTCCTATTATATTAGCCTTCAAATGTCATGCATTGTTTGTAGGGAACTATGCCACTATTGTAAACATTCTTGGGTATCTCTTCACATCTTTCTGTTAGATAACCTTCCAAAAAACCCAAGCCTCCAGGAGAGACAATTGTCTCCTTCCCCAACTCAGCCTCATCAGGTTCACTGTTAATTAAATTGCCAGATTTTTAGTCCTAAAATGTTTTTTGCTTTTTTAAAGATATAGATTTATACCTACCTTTCCTGAGTAGTTTCTGATACCCATTTTTATAAAATCACTAACTGTGTTCACTAGGTTTCTTAAGCTCAAGGATGAGTGACTCTTCCATAAGGTTCTTGTCACTTCCATGTTACCAACTAGCTACTCTTTATTGAAAACAAGTTCAAACCGGAATGCCCTTCTTTTCTCTACATGCTAAGACACAAAATTGTCAGCAAGTCAAATCTGGCATTTATTAGATTCTCTGTGTTAAACAGAATGAAACGTCCAGCAGATTTTGAGATAGTGTTCCCTATTATTATGTCTTTCCTCTGTCGATACATATCAAGAAAACTATCATCAGAGTTTAATATCCAACCTGGGATTCTGCAAGTCTGCTTTTGCCAAGGACAGTAGGGTGGCAAATAGTTATTGCTACTATTGATAACACAAAGAGAGTAATGTTTACACATGTTAAGAAAGCATACATGTCAAAGAGACCAACAACAAAAAAGGAATAAATATCCTAAGAAAAAGGATAAAATGCTATTCAGCTATGTTTAAAATCTAACTTGATTCAATAAAAACATTCTGGCTGGATTTTTCACATGCCTATTTACTGCACAAAATGCATAGCATTACTCTATTATTTTATGGTTACTTAACTGTCTCCTTGATGTCAACACTCACCTTACATCATTCAAAATGAGCTGAGGAACAATTTATCTTTTGACATCTTCTCCTCTTCTCTTATACCTCAAGAAGCTGAGCATTAGCTTTATTCTTTTGTTTCCTACAAAGCTATATTTTTAGCTCCTGAGACTTTATGGCACTCTATCTACCTGTAATTATGCTGCAGAAGCATAAGACACCAATGAAAGGCAACAGCAGACGAGATAGCAGAGGCCTGTTTGTGGTCTTGAATAGCCGCAGTGGGGCACGGCGTACCTGGCAGGGTTTCTGCCACTTCTGGCCAGGCATTACAAGCCTAGAAGCTGGACTTGCTTTCAGAGGAGACCCTAGTGCCTTGCATTAACCCACTGGCCTGGAAGCCAAGGGCTGAAGTCACAGTCCAAGAGAGATGGGCAAAAAGGGGGACATGGAGAAGAAACAAGGAGAGGGCCAAGAGCAATGGCCTCTTAGAAAGTTCTTGAGATCCTAAACCTTTCCTCTTCCCAAAACAAAACAAGGCAAAGCAACCACCACCTTCTCATGGAAGGACAGATGTTTCTAAAGTTCCAGTTAGGAAATATTTCCCAAGTTAGTTTTTAAATATTTTCTCCTAAAAAAAAAAAAAAAAACAAGTAATGAATCTGGATTTTGCCCAGGACAAGAAAAATGAGATGCTATCATGAGATATTTTGAAATAAGAATATTTTCCAGGAAAGAGGAAAGATTCTCTAGTGTAAGTCTTTATCTACAGTTATACAAAATTCCTTTCATAAAGGACCATTAGTGTCTTAGGATAAATAAAAAGTGCTATTCTACATATAGGTATTTATTGCTCAGTAAGATTTGATGTGTTTCATCTTTACACAACAATCCTTGCCCAGTGCAGTGCTTCTGATCCTTAGTTTAAATTAGTGCTTTCTTACTTAGCTGGGTTAATGTAATTGCAGCAAAGTAGAACATTTATATTCTATTCATAAACTACATTAGCATATAATGCAAATTTACTTTGGAACTTTATGCACATACACACATTTCTTCAAAGATTCAGAAAGTGGAAGTGAGTTCTTATTCCCAAAGAGAATAGTGTGAACAACCCAGACCCCAGAACTACAGGTGCTCATGAAGAGGAACTAACATTATCCTAGCAGAAATCAAGATCTTTGTATACATTTAGGAGGAGGTTAAGATGGTTAACTACTTTTCTGACAAATAATGACAGCTAACATTTCTCTTATAGGATAGACTGCATCTAGAGCACCTCCGTGAAAAATCAGTACTCCTGAAAAGGATCTAAGCATAATTTTTTAATTTTTTCAGATTTTACTTAAGTAAAAGCTGATAAAGTAAAATTCTATTGAGAAAATACTCCAATTTATTTTTATAGGCATTCTGCTGATGTTATTCCTAAGTGTCCAAAGACATAAAACTTGAAAACCGAGCCGGGCATGGTGGCACACGCTTGTAATCCCAGCATTTGGGAGGCTGAGACTGGAGGATCCAGGTTCTTGGCCAGCCTCAGCTACCTAGTGAGACACTCTGTAACTTAGTGAGACCCTGTTTCAAAATAAAGAATAAAAAATAGGGCTGGGGGTATAGCTCGGAGGTAGAAGGCCCCTGAGTTCAATCCCCAGTACTGCAAAAAAAAACCCCAAAAAACTTGAAAACCCATATAATTGTTGCAATTCTGTGGACCTATAGATTTGTCTTATAATTGTCTCCTATGATACAAGTTCTATCATCTTTAGTAGGATCAGTGAAATACTGAGCAGCTAAAATCACAAGAGCAACCATACTTACGGTTGACAGAGCTTCACCAGGTCCTGGTCAGTGGTGTTGGGGGGCAGGCCTCGGATGTAGAGGTTCGTTTTGCTTAGCTGATCCCATCCTGAGTTGCTACTGCTGCTACTGTTGTTATTACTGCTGGTGGTGCTGGGACTGGGAGGGGCCATGGGGTGAGCTGGGACCAGAGACTGCTGCAAAACAAAGACCAGCAGTGTCAGATCATTGGAGGTGAAAGATCAAGTACCTTTCATAGGCAGTATGAGCTCTGAAATAAAATGAAGTTATCAAGGTCTAAGGACAGGTTCTCTTAAGCTACTCTGATGTATAAATTTTAATTTACCTTAAGAAAGATCAATCCACTCTACTAAAAATCTTCAACAGAAAATAGGATTTTTACTCAGTAGAAAATTCTGTAGGTGCACTTTAAATGTGACTAAATTTATGTAAAATTAATCTATTCACACATTTGAAGGAACACATCTTCTGACACTCAGAATTAACTCTCATGATGTCACATGATAATATCTTAATATACAGTAATTTAGAAATCACTAGACTTTTGAAAAGGTTTTCAAATTCTGAAGAACATTTGATTGAAAGCTGCTGATCATTTTATTAAGAGGCCTTAAAAAAAAAAAAGATTACTCTTCAAGTGTAAGAAAGTTAGAACTTAATCCAGATCCTCAAATAAGGACAATTTTCACCTAATAAGACAGGCACATGGCTTCCTTGAGACATCTGGATAAGATTCACAGGCCTTTCCTTCTGGCCACCCCTGTGAAATTTAACCCCTGTGAGAAAGGTGGAGCAGTTGGAAACCTTCCAGGCCCTTGCAGCCACCACCCCAAATCTTGTAAAGCCTGCAACCAAGGACTTAGTGTAGTTTTATCACCAGCAGCCACCTAGGAGGAATGTCTGAAGTTGTACTCACACCAGATAACTCTTTGTGTTCTGCAGGAATGAAACCACAGTTCTCTGAACCAATGGCACACATGTGACTTTTGAGGAAGTTAACCGTTTGAGATGGGAATAAGTGTGACCCAAAGTGTCCTGGGGCAAATGCTCAGCAATTTTGCACCAGGACGGGAACTTTTTCACCTCACAAGTTGTAAGTGTATTAACCCAAGGGCGTCATCACTCCTATTAACACTTTGAATATATAAAATTAAACAGTCACCACACATCAACAAAAATTTCAGTTTGTTGCTTGACTTTTACTGTCCCAGGGAAGAAATTAGGTGCACAGAAGACAAATTAAATTCCACAGTGGGGAGTCTGAAAAGCAGACCTCTTGCAATAAACTGCCATCATTTACCTTGTCAGCAACCTCAGCTACCCACTATGGATTCCTGGTTCTGCACCCAGTTTCTACCATGGCCTTCCTAATTCTACAGTATCTCAGTGCACTGAGACCTCAATAGCTTAGACATGTAACCATTTCTTCTGGACCCCTAAGACCTTTCACATTCTTCTTCCCACTGCCCAAGGTCTTTGCTAAGATATCATTCAAGTCCAAATACTGCTTTATCTAAAGAGATTCTCTTTTAGAAGGAGAGAGGCAAGAAAGGTTAACAAATAGTCGATGTGGAAATGCTATCTACTGAAGGCTGGGCTTCCATTGAGAACACCAGTACTGCTTTAATTAAAAACCAAAGCTATCCTGCCTGACATCACATCTCAGCAATCTATTTGATTCACGCCCTTAACAAGCAGTTGAATGCATATGCTTTCCTCACACTGTTGGCTTCTCTCTAAGGGCTAACGAGGCTCTGCTCTCTAGATATAAAACTAAGACCAAGCCTTGTCCCTTGCAGACTCCTAGCTGTGCCATAAAGGCCTGTGATTCTTCTCTGCAGTCACTAAATTGCTACCTGCATTTACCCAGCCTTCCCACATTTCTCAGCTAGAACTGAGGTGCTGTGAAGGAGCATACACACCAGCCTCCCTGGCCTAAGCCTCTCACCGACACAGAGAACTTGTAGCTGCAGCAGAACCAGAAAAGACTTAAGTTCAAGTTTTCTCTTAAGTCTCCTCTAAGTAAGACCCAGGATGTCAGATGCAACTGTTGGAGGATGAAACAATCACAGGGATGAAGGGCTGGGGTGGAGGTGCGGTAGCTCAGTGGTAGAGCACTTGCATAGCATGAGCCAGGCTCTGGGTTAGGTTCCCAGCACTGAAAGCAACAAATTGCATATGACATAGAAGGGAGAAGCCACCAGGAAAAGCTGTGGATCCGGTCCTGCCTCACCTCCTGGTGGTATCAACTCAGCACAAAGTCAATAAGCAAATACACCACACATGTCCCAAGACTACATCCAAAGCCTGCGTCTGCTCTAACCTGGCTTCATCTGGGCTGGAAAACCAAGTGCCTGCCATGGGCTTGTATGATTAAAGGAGATATTTGGGGGCGTGATTTATTTGGAGATTATTTGGACATGAAAGTAGGTTTTTATTTATGTACTTATTTTTGACAGGAGAAATAGAACTGTGATTTACATTTCTGAATCCACTCAGCTGATTTAATATATGTTTGACAGGCATCCAGTAGTATTACAGTAGTATTTTCCCTCTGTAGGAAGCAGGTAGGGGTGTGTAACATCTGTGCCTCCCAGCTTCCTTGTGTCTGCCTTACTGGAGAATGCAATCCCCCAGGGTTCTGACCCCAGGAAGGAGAAGGAGGGAGGGCCACTAGCCTCTGGCAAATCCTGAATAGAGCAAAGTTCAAATTCAAATATCAACTGTTTTTCATAGCTAAATGAAGACAGAGAAAGATACCTAAAAGAGAGAAGTACTGAATGTTCAGGTTGTCAATTTTTTGACATAGAACATTTGAGATCAAAGATTATTATTTTTTTTTTTTTAGAACTCATTGAATCTAAAAGTTTAAGTTCTGATAAAGATACGCTCAATTTGCATGCCAAAGCTGGAAGAAAACAAAGTCAGTAGTGGAAAAATGGGATGACCAGATTAGCAGACCCCTTGTAATCCCTGCAGAGAGATTACTATGTGAGCAGGAAGAGCACTTGGGAAGACTTCCTGTGCGGGCAGCCTTGGGGAACACTTCCTGTTTGAGTAGCAGTCAGGGAGGAAGACTTCCTGTGCAGGCAGCCTCAGGGAGCACTTCCTGTGTGAGTGCAGTCAGGGAGAAAGACTTTCTGTGTGGAAAGCACACAAGGAGCACTTCTTCTATGAGCAACACTGATGCCTCTCACCTGCTGGGAAGACCTCCAGGACTCCCACACCAAAAGATAGGATCAACACCAGGCACATGGCAACTATACATGGGGCTAATTCTATCTTCTCTCCATCACACACACCAAAACCCACTACACCACACTAATTGTCTATAAAAATACAAGTCTAAAAGTCTCTCACAGAAGAAGCAAAACTAACCACATGTAAATCAAAATGCATTAGTAATCAGTATACTGTTGTAGATTTTTATTCAGCAAAGAAAAAAAAAAGACTTGTCATTTTTATATTTATTTATTTATTCTACAGTACTGGGGATTGAACCCAGGGGTATTCTACCTTCGAGCTACACCTCCAGACCCATTTTTTATTCTTTATTTTGAAATAGGGTCTCACTAAGTTGTGGAGGGCCTCACTAAGTATCTGAGGCTGGCCACAGACCTGTGATCCTCCTGTCTCAGCCTTCCAAGTACTGGGATTACAAGTATGCACCACCAAGCCCAGCTAAGTCTTGTCATTTTAAATTCTGTTGTCTCATTTCTTTCCTAGTACTAGTAAGCTAAAGAATTTATAGCTGAATCTGTAACTGTCCTCTTCCCTTCTTATTTTGCAATTTCCCCAAATATTTTTGGTACATACTAAGAACTGCCTTTTAATTTCCTTCAAATCTTTTTTTAGGCTACCACCCTTATAGTTTAAGGTTATAATCCTCACCCCCCATGATCCCTACACACACACACACACACACACACACACACACACACATACACACACACACACACACACACACACACCACTACCACCACCACCGCCACCACCACCATCCCAAACAGTAGGGAAGTTTAACACATCAACTATGTCTTTTATCCAGAAGCAAAATAATCACTACAGTTGTTCCTAAGAGCAGAGAAAAGTTATGAGACATTATCATGCCTATTGGGAAATAGTATAATGTCTACTCTGGCATGAACTGAATACTGTGTATAGGTAATTCATGCTATACTAATTCCCATACATTCGTTCATCTCTCTATGCTTTCAAAATACAAACACAATAAGAATTATTATTATTTCAGGGAATTACCAAATGGGAGGGCACTCAGTTGGGCCAATTTCATCAGTTAGGACATTGCCTTTGAGCCCTGGGAATGGTGGTGGGGAAAGAGAAGTTCTGGTCCAAGGAACTGGAAAAACAAAACTGAGAAGTGGATGATGAATTGGTGAGAGCTGAGCAACTGGCCAGGGCGCAGCTGCTCTTCCCAGTAGGTCGGGGCATGAATGCCTGAGGCCAGGATGTCAAAGCACAGAACCCAGTGCAATGAAGACCAACAGCGCCTCTTTATACATATGGTGCTCCCAGTATTTGTACAGTGGAAGTGAGAGAAATATCATTTAATCCCATTTGAAGCATGGATATTAAAACTTAAATTGCAAAGCTAATTACTGGTGTTCATATCTTCACTGTTTGGAAACAAACATCATAGCATCTCAAGATTATGAAACTAGGCAATAGATTATTAAATATTTTTGTTGGATTTAAGCCTGTCAAAAGAGAGGGATCAGCCGGGTGTGGTGGCGCACGCTTGTAACCCCAGCATTTGGGAGGCTGAGACCTGAGGATCCGGGTTCGCGACCAGCCTCAGCTACCTAGTGAGGCACTCCGCAACTTAGTGAGACTCGGTTTCAAAATAAAGAATAAAAAAATAGGGCTGGGGGTATAGCTCGGAGGTAGAATGTCCTGGGTTCAATCCCCAGTACCACAAAAAAAAAAAAAAAAAAAAAAAGAGAGGGATCCATGTTATATTAGCTATTCAAATAAAACCTAAAAATAAAAATTCCCCTATGGGCTTCACAATTATTTCTCTAAGATATTTATCAAAGCTAATTCTTGCATGTACAACTGAAATCTCTGCATAGAAATTTCTTCGCCTAAGTTCATGAATAAAGCATCATTTTCTTGGGTTTCTGATAAAAGAAACAAATAAGACTTGCATTGTTGAATACAACATGACTAATTCAATGCGTGGAGACTGTGTTGTAGATGAAAAGAAACTTAAACAAAAGGAAAAAGTCCTTGGGGACCAAAACAGCTTGGACATGCTCTTTTTGGTAGAGGCAGGGGTCATAAAGGGGCTGAGAAGAAGAAAGGGTGAATGCTGATAATCCATGGCAGAAAACATACATTAAATAAAACGTGTGTTCTTAATATCAAATTTTCCAGCTCCCACCATGAGATTCCTTACCATTCAAGTATTTTTTAAGGACAGTTCTCTGTTCCTGCATGCAAGCAGCCCAATAGTCCTCCAGTGGGTCCAAGAGCCTCAGTGACCACCCCACCCCTCAACCCAAGCTGCCCGATACCTCCAGGCCAGGAAAAAGCAGGTGTGTGTGTGTGTGTGTGTGTGTGTGTGTGTGTGTGTGTGCGTGCGCGCATACGTGTGTGTTTTAAAGACTAACATGAAGAAGATACCAGAGTGAAGACATTAGGTTATCCACTAGAAAATGGGAGGGCCAAGAAGGAAAGTCCAAGAGATCCAAAGCAGTGGTTTGCAAACTTCCTCTTCAGAGGACACATTCATCAGGAAGGAAAAGATTTAACAGTGGTCTCCTTGTCTTATCTACTTTTCATTGTATCACACATATAATGGTGTGGGAAGGTACAGTTCCTAAAAATAGTAAGAGTTCAACCAAGGGAAGATCAGGGAGGAGAGAGGATGACATAGCAAGGGACAAAAAGGTTGAGGAAGGCTTCACAGTGGGGGCAGATGGCTGAAGGAGCTGAATATTAATGTCAGGTCAGTGAGTAAAAGGAATGGGAAATCTATCCGAACGGGGGGGGGGGCAGGTATGGAGTGTGGGAGAAGGACCAACCAAGATACAGTTGGGAAAGGTCATTCTTCATGAAAGCCAGTGAAACAGCAAACCTGGCCAGGCCACAGGAAGCTCTCACAACTGGTGTTTGGGGGATGAGTCTTCTAGAAAGGTAGGAAAAGATAGAAGAACCTAGAAAATAATGTAGAAGACAGATATGTTTCTCAGGTTAGGGAGAGAAGAGAATTTAAAGATGAAAAATGGGGCTGGGGATATGGCTAATCAGTAGGGTAGAGCAGCTGCTTAGCATACATAAGGCCCTGGATTTGATCTCTTGCGTGTGTGTGTGTGTATACACACACACGTATCTTATTTATTTCTTTTATCTGAAGCCTAAGAAAATGATTCTTTATTCATGATCTTAGGTGAAGAAATTTCCATGCAGAGACTTCAGTTTTACATGTAAGAATTGGCATATATATAAATGAAGAGGACAGCTTGTGGGGAACATAAAACTAGGAAAATACTCCCCCTCTCTCTACAAAACAAAAAATTACTGAAAACTCAAAATATCCAGAATCAAGTTCAACCTTGGCTAGAGCATGGAATTAATGTGGTGTCTGGGCAGCCTGGTTCCTGGTGTGTGAAATAAGCAGACTGAATGACTTCTAAGCTCCTTCTGGCTCTGATGTTCTATGGCTGGGTACTGCTTCTTGCAGGCTCCAGCTAAAGCACATCAAGGCAGAACCCAGCAGGCCCTTGATTCTACTTCCATGCCTGACAGATCACCAGAGGAACAGAACAAGAGTATAAACCAGCAGGCCCCAAGAATGACTTCCCTTACTACCCAGCAGCTTGAGATGAGGAGAAATAGCACCACAGCACAGGTTCCCAAACCCTTACACCAGCGCTAATTCTCCACTTGGTCACCGAAGACTGAGTCAATACTCTAAATACACAAGCTATACTAAAATTATGACCAAAGTCGAAAGGAACAAATTTAAAACAAAAAGTAACATAATATTCCAGCCTCCCCAAACTGGAGTGAGCAGCCTGGCATTTTTGTGTCTCAACAGGTATATCAGTACAAAAAGTTGCACTTCACATTCTATTCACTCTCTTACATAGTAAAGAACTATGTAATAGCTCCAAAACCACCTTAAAAGAAAACTCAAAACAATAAACAGATTACCACCCAAACAACCAGCTAGTAGAACATGGTAAACATAAAATACTGTCCAAGTTCAAGTGTGAAACTTAATTATTCCCCTAAACTCCACACCCTGCAGGTATGCAGTGTTCTGCTTTTCCTTCTGAGCCCCAAATGAGCAATTTCCAGATCCACACCAGGGTTCTCCTTCAACACAGAGCCTTGTGAAGGGGATAAGAGCAAACTTTTCCTTTCCTTTTTATTTGAAATAAATTGAAAAAAGAAAACTTCCCAAGAGAAGTGAAATGTTGCTTCTGCCATGGGAGTTCCAAACACCTCTGCAAGGTTCTGAATTTCCTACCTCCCCGCACCCCCCCTCAGTGGAGTTAGGATGCCAGGCCTACAACTTCCTCCCAGCTGTTCTCTAAAATCAATCTACAGTACAGTTTGTGTCTTTGCTTAGTCTCTCTTGTAAGTAAAGAATTATTGCTGAGACTGCAAAGTTCTCGGGGTGGAAATCACCCATTCAAAAATATACTTTCTCCACATTAAACAATACTTACAGAAAGTATTGCAAAGTGATTAAGCGGGAAAAATTATGAGCAACAACTACAAAAAGAAAAAAAAAAAAAAAACCTGAACCAATTCAAGTCACGTTATTTATTTTAGTTGCAAAAGAACATGAGAGGGGGCTTGCGATATTATGGGCTTCTCAAGGTAGCTGCTAGAGAAAAAACCACTAACTGGACTTTTGGGAAACTGAATAAGCAGTATTCAAAATCTCCCCATAACAGTAAAAAGAAACAAAAAACCATGAAATCTTGTGATAAAAAATATGCACAGGAAAATTTTTTAGTTAATGTGATGCAAAAGTTAACGTCTATGTTTGTTTCTTCCTCATGGTAATGATAAAATAGCTTACATCTTATACAATATGGATAATTACAAAACATGACTCATATTAGCATAGAGTAGCTTTTCTTATTTATCAGTCTATGGTTTTTGTTTCTTGTGGTACTGGTTGAACTCAGAGGCATTCTACCTCTGAGCTATATCCTCACCCCTTTTTATTTTGTATATTAGAATAGGGTCTCATTAGGTTGACCAGGCTGGCCTTCAACCTGTGATTCTCCTGTCTCAGCCTCCCAAATACTAGGATGAAATATGTGTACCACTATGCCCAGCTTATGTATTTCTATGTACATGTCTGTGTGTATATAGGAAGGGGAATGGATGGTTGTCTCTGTGCAATATTGCCTAAGACAGTGGCTTTTCTTTAAAAATAAAAAAAACAAAACAAAACTTTTTTTCCTTGCCTGAGGCCACCTTAGAAATTAACTTCTTGCCTGAAATCTCTACCCTGTATACACATACAAAACTGAAACAAAAGTTTGTTGAAATAATATTTTCTTTTACCATATGTAGTGTTCTTTAATATTATCTTTATGAGGTGTGTGTGTATGTGTGTGTAATTCTGGGGATTGAACTCAGAGGCTTTCTACCTCTGAGCCACACCCTTAAACTTATTTTATTTTGAAACAGGGTCTCATTAAGTTGCAGAGGACCTCTGTAAGTTGCTGAGCCTGGTTGCGAACTTGTGATCCTCCTCTCTCAGCCTCCCAAGTAATGGGTGTGCTGTGCTACCATGTCCAGCTTCTAGACTGTTTTGTTTAAAAAAAAAAAAAAAAGTTGGTAATGATCAACTAAATAGAGTTAAGACATCCACTGAAGTTGTTGCTACCTGCTGGTTAAAAACAATGGTCTGAGGCACCTATCAAACAGGTGGGCTTACTACTCACTAGCAAAGTGAAATACAGATTCTGACTTGTGGGGTGGGGTGGGGTGGGGTATTTCTACCAAGCTTCCGGACTTTTGTTTGGGGAATGGATTCAGAAAGGCCCTTCCAGCTTTCAGGAGCAACCTGCATCTATTCACAAAGTGAGAAGAAAATGTTTGTTCTGCTAATTTCCAAGTCTGATATCTGTTTAGAATAACAGATAGTTGGTACAGGGATAGACATCAGAGTTACAGGATCCAATGATTCACCACAGGAAGAGCAGCATCTTGAAGGATGGCTGGATGGGTGTGGAGGAGGGGGCAGTATTTTTATCAAAATGAGCATGGCTTTTAAAATGTTAAGAAACACTGGTTGAATACAACTACTCACTTTTTGATCACCTGAGGCTGGAAGAAGTCACATCACACATCCAAGGCCAAACTTATTAGAGGAAGGGCCAGGTCTTCATCTCTCAGAAAGCAACAGACCTTGTTTGCAAGGATGGCAACAAGAATGATGGTTCAGGACAGCCGAACTTTCTTAATAAGTTCTTTGAAAATGAGAACTGATGGAGCCGGGCATGGTGGCGCACGCTTGTAATCCCAGCATTCGGGAGGCTGAGACCGGAGGATCCGGGTTCGCGGCCAGCCTCAGCTACCTAGTGAGGCACTCCACAACTTAGTGAGACCTGGTTTCAAAATAAAGAATAAAAAATAGGGCTGGGGGTGTAGCTCGGAGGTAGAATGCCCCTGAGTTCAATCCCCAGTACCGCAAAAAAAAAAAAAAGAAAATGAGAACTGATGGACTATGATGCTAAAATATCATAGAAGTATATATTTTGACCAGGTGAGGTGGTGCGCCCCTGTAATCTCAGTACTTGGGAGGCTGAGACAGGAAGATCACAGGTTTAAAGCCCGGCTCAGCAACTTAGTGAGGCCCTCAGCAACTCAGTGAGACCCCTTTTCAAAATAAGAAATAAAAAAGGGAACCTACCCTCGGGTTCAACCCCAGTATCTACAACCCCCGAAACACACACGTATATATTTTGTACAGTCTCTTTTCCACCTCATATTTTAGCCACGGTCAACTTCTAGATGACTCACTTGAATGTCCATGTCTGTCAGACATCATTTTTTTGCCTAAAAAAAATTGCACTATTAATTTATAACTCAAAACTCTAATAAATGCTTATGAATGCCATTCAATTCTATTTTTATATTCTATTCTATGTTCATATTAAAAATGTGCAAATATCATACATAGTTATCATTATTTATAACTTCTATGAGAAAACACAAATATTCAAACAGGTTAACTATGGCTGCTTAATGCCAGGTATAGAAGTACTTTTGGGCTTGTGATTCAACAGGCTTGGATTACCCTAAGATTTCACCTAACCCCAATTAGAATGGCAATCATCAAAAACACAACCAATAACAAATGCTGGCGAGGGGTGGAGAAGTGGGAACCCTAATTCATTGTTGGTGGGATTGCAGATTAGTGCAACCACTTTGGAAAATAGTATGGAGGATCCTCAGATGAATGGAATGAACCTACCACATGATCCAGCAATACCACTTCTGGGTATCTAACCAAAAGAATGGAAACCAAACCATCAGACCAATGCATGTATATCTATGTTTATAGCTGCACAATTCACAATTGCCAAACTATGGAACCAGCCAAGATGTCGATCAACAGATGAATGGATTACGAAACTATGGGATATGTACACAATGGAATTTTACTCAGCCATAAAAGAAGAACAAAATCATGTCATTTGCAGGGAAATGGATGGAACTGGAAAACATTATGTTAAGTGAGATTAGTCAGTCACAAAAAGTAAAATATTGTATGTTCTCCCTAATATGCAGAATCTAGGGAGAAATTGGGACATAAAAGAAGGACTCTAGTTGAAGAATGAGAAACCTTAGATGGGCAAAGAAGGTGACTTAACCGAAGGTGATGGGGTTGGGACACCCTAATGCACATGATGTACTTTCATGAACATATGAAAGTCAATCACTAAACTGAACTTGAGGAGGAGGGAGGGTGAGGGAGTGGGGCAGGAACTGGGAAAGGGTTAAATGAGAAATGTGTGCATGTACCCCTTTACCAGCTTGTACCCAACCAGAATGTATGATGACAGTGTACCAATAAATAAAAATAACTTTATAATAAAAAAAGAAACTTTTTTTTTTGGTGGTACTGGGGATTGACCCCAGGTACATTCTACCTCCGAGCTATACCACAAGCCCTATTTTATTTTTTATTTTGAAACAGGGTCTCACTAAGTTGCTAAGGGCCTCCCTAAACTGCTGAGGCTGGCCATGAACCGGTGGTCCTCCTGCCTCAGCCTCCCAAGTACTGTGATTACAGGCATGCACCATAGAAACTCTTGAAGAATTACTAAAATTGCCAATCTACTGTCTACTCTCCCCATGTATGTCACATATACACTTAAGTGATCTCAACCTGTTTCTTTAAAAGCAAAATGGAAAGATTTGTAAAATTTTTCTTTTCATGTACTCGTTTTTTTGTCTCACAGCCTAAAAATCCATATGCTCAGATTAACTCTCTAAGACAAACTGATTTCCTTCCAGAAGTCCAAAACTCAATGTGACCCTGTTCCCCTGCTCTCAGCAGCTCACCACCACACTCTGGAGAACTGTTTTGCATTTGACCTGACTAAGTATGTTCTTCCTTTCTTCACAAGGACAATATTTCTTACAATCAGATTTCTATTTAATGATTCTGCCTATTTGGATTGACCATCCACTGCTAACAACAGCTCTGAGACTTTCCTCTTGTGCATGGAGTCAGACCTGCACTATTGTCTAATCACTGTAGTAGTGAAGGTATCAACACTGGAATATGCAGGTGCTTGGAAACTAACCAAGCCAAATGCTGGCCTGGCTCATTCCTCTGTCTCTTCTGAAGGAGATAAAATGAGGTGGAACCCCACTCTGTGAAGCAGAATCTGGGAAAAGTTTTCAAACTTTACATAACCCAGATGTAGGTTTCTTCTTTTAGTTTTAAAATTATTTTTACAACACTCTGCTCAACATATTTATTGCTCAACCAGAAAAAAAAAAAAAGTGAAGATACGAATTTTACTGAACACTTTATTTTCTGTTGTTGCAGTTGTTCAGAAAGCATCAGTCACCTTTAGCATAATGAACTAAAGGTGCACACTGATTGATAGGCATAAAAATGTCAGAGAGCCTCTTTTCCAAGGAACTTGGACAAAACAGAGTTTTTTGCTTTTGTTTTGTTATTGTGTTTGTTTCTTTTCTTTTTGTTTTTTGACACTAGGGATTGAATCCAATGGCATTCTGCCTCTGAGCTACAACCCTGACCCTATTTTATTTTGAATTGGAATCTTATTAGGTTTCTGAGAGTCTACTATGTTGCTCAGGCTGTCCTTGACCTTCGACCCTCCTGCCTCCAACTCCCAAGTACTGAAATTATAGGCCTGTGCTACCACGTCTGATAATATAGTATTTTGACTATCCAGGACAGAGCCTCAGAACCCCTGTATGTTTAGGGGTTAGGTGTGAGGATCAACAGCAACAGAGCCCTTGGTTCCTATACTTGTATTTTTCCCCATTATATTTGGTTTCATGATACATTTTACCTTTGCTGCTGTATATAATCAAATGTGTGCTTGCTTTCACTGTTGACTGATATTTCAGATGAACCTAATGTATTAGCAATGACTACCCACAATGGGTTTCATAAATCTCCACCCTTCTAAATGTACAAAATTAGAAGACATCATCATTCCTTCTCAGTCACCACCAGTCACTTCTGGAGAAAAGTCATGCCAGAGTGGAAGCTGGCTTCTGGAGACACCACATACAATGACCAGCAAAGGGGCCAGGGCTCACCTCCACTGAACCCAGCAGCCAGAGGCCTTCCAGAACAGGAAAAAGAACACCAGGCCAGTCAGTGTGTCTACACTGAGGGGCCTTCTGCATGGACCATGCAGACAAGAACAATGAGGAGGTGTGACTTGGAGCTAGGAGCTCAAAGCAAATAGCAACAGAGTCAAAATTTCAGAGTCTAATCATTTTTCTAATAAAAGAAAAAACGGGAAGAAAAGATAATTTTATGGGTTTTTAAATTTCTATTTTTCTTTCTTTCTTGGTACCAGGGATTGAACCCAGGGGCATTCTACTTCCAAGCTAAACACCCAGCCCTTTCTATTTTTAAATTTTGAAATAAGGTCTCCCTAAGTTATTGAGGGTGTCTCTAAGTTGCTGAGGCTGGCCTTAAACCTGCAATTCTCCTATCTCAGCCTCCCAAGTATTGAGATTATAGTCATGCCACCATACTCAACTAAATTTCTATTTCTTTCTAAAGATGACTTCACAAATCCTTTAAATTCAACTTTTTGATTACTTCTCTTACTATTTTTACTACACTTAATCTCAAAATAGTTCTATCTATCCAGTTTAAAAATTAGGGCATAATTTTCAACCAATGTTGTTGGGAAAATTGAATATCCGTATATAGAAGAATGAAATTAGACCTCTCTCACCCTGCATATAAGTTAGCTCAAAATGGAACAAAGATCTAGAAATTAGATCAGAAACTTTGCAATTACTAGGAAAAAACAGGATCAACTCTCCAACATAAAGGAATTGGTAAACACTCCTTCAATAAGACCCTCATAGCTCACGAAATAAAACTGAGAATCAATAAATGGGATAGCATCAAATTTTAAAACTTCTGCACAGCAAAGGAGAGTCTGAAGAAGGAACCTACCAAATGGGAGAAAATCTTTGCCAGCTACTCTTCTGGTAGAAGACTAATATCTAGAATATATAAAGAACTCAAAAACACCAAATAACCCAATTAAAAATGAACAAATAAACTGAATGGG
This sequence comes from Graphiurus murinus, assembly GCA_004027655.1. Classification (NCBI taxonomy): domain Eukaryota; kingdom Metazoa; phylum Chordata; class Mammalia; order Rodentia; family Gliridae; genus Graphiurus; species Graphiurus murinus. Next base: position 40,601 of record PVLC010002196.1, on the reverse strand, counting down.
CACTTCTCAAAAGAAGAAATACAAATAGAGGACAAACTGCTTTACCTCATTAGCAATCAAGGAAATGCAAAATCAAAGCTAAACTATAGCCAGATGTGGTGGCACATACCTGTGATCCCAGTACTTGGGAGACTGAGATAGGAGGATCACAGGTTTGAGGCCAGCCTCAGCAATTTAGCAAAGACCTTAGCAACTTAGTGAGACCCTGTTACAAAAATAAAAAATAAAATAGGGCTGGGGTGTAGCCCAGAGGTAGAATACCCCTGAGTTCATATCCCTAGCACCACAAAAATGAACAGACAAAAGAGTAACTGCAATTCCAACTTCAGTGAGACTGGCAACCACTAAGAATACAAACAATAACAAATGCTGATGAGGATGTGGGGGATCCAGAACTCTTGTACATTGTTGGTGGGATTGTAATTTAATATAATCACTATAGAGATCAGTATGGAGGTTCCTCAAAAGACTGGGAATGAGACCACCATGAGACCTGTAACACTCCCTCGTATCTTTCCAAAAGAACACATCACTGTGAACTACATTTGATGCGAGAGTATAATGTACCAATAAAAGTATAAAAAAAGAATACTATAGTGATATATGCATACCTATGTTTACTGCAGCACAATTCACAATGGCTAAAGTATAGAACAAACCTATGTGTCCATCGACAGATGAATGGATAAAAAAAGTAAATATGCACACAATGGAATTTTACTCAACCATAAAGCACAACAAAATTATGTCATCTTCAGGAAAACAGATAGAATTAGAGAATGTGCTGAGATCAGCCAGTGGCAGAAAGTCAGGGATCCTCTGTTTTCGCAGGACTTTTAGAGGAGCATCCATTACAAAACAAAGACAAGATACAAATTTAAGGGACAGGTCAATCATACCTGGGTATTTTTGTAAAAGGTAATAAGCAAATTATAAATATTAGAACTGCCCATAAATCTTGGGCAGGTTAGTTATCTCTCTCTCTGCATTCTCCAGAAATACAGGTAGAACCTCTGCCTTTATCACGGACTCCAACTCCACCTCCATTCTTCCTCATTGCAACTTTAAAAATACTTTGAAATGATACCTGATATGCAAATCCTGGTGAACAATATCCTAGACACAGATAAAACACCAGGACCATGGTTTTTCTATTAAAAGGGATGTAGCTTTAGCTCCTTGTTTTCCCATTTTAGTTGGATCTATAACCTTTTATTCTCTTGTTACTATCAAAATAATCTAGGCTGGGCGTGGTGGCGCACGCTTGTAATCCCAGTATTCGGGAGGCTGAGACCAGAGGATCTGGGTTCGCGGCCAGCCTCAGCTACCTAGTGAGGCACTCCGCAACTTAGTGAGACTTGGTTTCAAAATAAAGAATAAAAAAAAATAGCGCTGGGGGTATAGCTCACAGGTAGAATGCCCCTGAGTTCAATCCCCAGTACCGCAAAAAAAAAAAAAAAAAAAATCTAGGCAGTCATTAAAAAATAGTGAAATAAGCAAAACTCAGAGGTAAAGATATTTTAAACCATGACAATTCATGGGATTTTTTTTTTTCATACAGAACTGTTATTCACAGTACTAGATGGTAGCATTATAGAGCATTTACCATGTTTTTGGTAACCCAAATAAGTGCTCTGTGTGCATTCTTTCATTTAATCACAGGAAGAGAGGTATGCTTACCACTATTTTACAGGTATGAAAAGGGAGAAATTAGGGGCTTTCCCAAGGTCACAGAGGAGGTAGCAGTTTGGTTGTAAAATAAGGTCAGTCTGACAACCTTTTCAGGAGTTAAGTGGAAGAGAGATGCAGTGAGGAACGTGCCATTTAGCTGCACTTTATCAGGGGCCTTACTTGATACATGATTGTACTAATTAAGGTTTTTATAAAAACTTACCTTTGCCATGAACAATATACCTAAGCCATGGGTATTAAAAACCTTCCAGTAAAACATAACCACAGGTTTGGCTCAAGAAACTAGTTGCAAAACAGTGAAACTGAGTGGCATTTCCTTCCTTCCTCCTTCCTTCCTCCCTCCTTCCTTTCCTCCCTCCCTCCAATACCAACAGCTGTGCTCAGGAGTGACTGTTGCTAGAAAACATTCTAGGCAACCTGCTTGCTTTTAGATCTTCTCAATTTATGATATTTTCCTTTCAACAAAAGGTTAACACTTTCTAATTGGGTATTCTACATTTGAAGAAAAGGATAAATCTCCTCCCACCAGCCTGTAAGCCCCTTGAGGATAAGGGGGTAAGCCCTGCCTGGTCACCCCACCCTATATCCAGAGCCTGGACCAAGAGCTTACTGTCTGGTGAAGAATATAGACTGACCCATGTTAGCAACCAAGCTGCTGCTGCAGGCATTAAAGTGCTGCATTCGGAACAGCTCCAGGGTATATAAGGAGGTGGGCAAAGTTGGCAAGGACTAGACAGTGGTAGAGCCTAAGTACCTTAGAAAAAGAGTTTGACATCTGGGAGAAATGCATTAATTGTATCACTTTTCCTGGCTGAAACAGGATCTTTCCTTTCACTGGAAATTATTATATTTCCTCTCCAGAATGAAGCATCTCTGAACAATTTCCTACCTCCATGACAGGTGGACTTTTACAACGCCTAGTTTAAGACTTCAAAACACCAGAGACACTAGACAAATTATGATTGATAGTGAGAATTATGATTCAGAAAAAAATTTTGGTTCTAATAATTTTAATCTTATTGCCTTTCGATGTACGGGCTACATGGGCATTTCTCTTTTCAAAACAGATTAATCAGAATTACTATAAGCCTTCGAGAAGATGTAATCACACTGGGACCATCCTGCCTTTGGTAATGGCCACATCTGGTCAGGCAGTTGTTATTCATTTTTGCCAGGATTCGCTTTATTAGACTTTAAATTGAAAAATGACACCTTCACTCCAATCCTTCTAATTGAATTTTAACCTTAGAGAAGTGTGAGTTTTAGAGGGCTAGCTTCTTTGTGGAGTCATCTGAGTGGTTTGACAAATTTCTTTCAGAAGAATTGGCACACCCCTACCTCTTTCAGCACAGTTTAAAAATAATTAAAAAGCTACTCCCCGAAATGCACCACATCACTTTAAAATGTCAATCTAGTAAGTACAGCTATCCTAATACAATTCAATGTGATTGGTTTCTGTCAAGAAATTTAAGATTCATAGTTTACACAGTTAACTACAGCACTGTGTGTGTGTGTGTGTGTGTGTGTGTGTGTGTGTGTATAGCTATTCCAAGATGAAAAATAAATGGAGAGAAAGTAGAATGTGGCTGTATTTGGTTCCTGTAGCTGCTGTAACAAATTGCCACAAATTGGGTAGTTTAAAACAACAGAAATTTATTCTCTTCCAGTTCAGGAGTCCAGACACCCAAAACCAAGGTGCTGGCAGGTTATCACTCCCTCTGAAAGCCCTAAGGGAGACCCCTTCCCTGACTCTTTGAGCTTTGGGTGGCTTCTCTTGCTCCTTGTTTTGTGGCAGCAGAAAGCCAACTTCTGCCTCTATCTTCCCATAGTCTTTTCTCGATATTATCATCTTCCTAAAAAGACCAGTTATTGAATTTAGAGCCCTACTTAAATCCCATGTGATTTTATCTCAAGATCCTTAATTAACTACACCTGCAATGATCTTATTTCCAAATAATGTCACATTCTGAAGCTCTGGTTAGGCAGGCATTTTGGGTGAACACAATTCAACCTACTATGACATTCTCTAAGTCCATTTTGACTCTTAAAGTGTTAGCTGGCCGGGTGTGGTGGCGCATGCTTGTAATACCAGCATTCGGGAGGCTGAGACCGGAGGATCCGGGTTCTGGTTCGCGGCCAGCCTCAGCCACTTGGTGAGGCACTCCGCAACTTAGTGAGACTCGGTTTCAAAATAAAAGAATAAAAAATAGGGCTGGGGGTGTAGCTTGGAGGTAGAATGCCCCTGCGTTCAATCCCCACTACCGCAAAAAAAAAAAAAAAAAAAAAAAAAAAAAAAAGTGTTAGCTGTGTAATCAGAGGGCATGTATAAAAATTATTTTGATATTAAGAAACTACCAAGTTGTAATAACAACTAATTCTTTGAGGGGGGGTACTGGAGATTGAATCCAAGGGCATTCTTCCTTTGAGCTATACCCCCCAGATCTATCATACTTATCTTGAAACAAGGCCATACTAAGTTGCTGAGGCCGGCCTCAAATTTGTTATCTTCTTATCTTAGCCTCCAAGTACTGGGATTACAGGTGTGTGCCATTTATTTATTTATTTATTTATTTATTTATTTATTTATTTATTTTATTTTTGGTGTTACTGAGGTTTGACCCGGGGGGAGGAGGGTATCCTACCTACAAAATATACCCCCAATCCTTTTTATTTTTTTCATTTTGAAACAGGATCTTGCTAGGTTGCTGAGACTTGTTAAATTGCTAAGGCTAATCTTGAACCTGCAATTCTCTTGTCTCAGCCTCCCAAGAGCTGGGATTACAGGCCTGTGCCACCATGCTCAATTCCAATTAATTCTTTAACAATATTTAGATCCAGTAAGACACTTATGGGTCATCTTGTCTACTCTCTCACTTAAGCAAAAACATTCTCTGCAGCATAGAGATTGGCACTGGGTGCTGGGCATGGTGGCACACGATTGTAATCCCAGTATTTGGGAGGCGGAGACTGGAGGATCCAGGTTCTTGGCCAGCCTCAGCTACCTAGTGAGCCACTCTGCAACTTAGTGAGACCTGGTTTCAAAATAAAGAATAAAAAATAGGGCTGGGGGTGTAGCTCGGAGGTAGAATGCTCCTGAGTTCAATCCCCAGTACTGGAAAAAAAAAAAAAAAAGAGAGAGAGATTGGCGTTGGGCAAAAGAGCAATTTTTAAAAATGTCCTTGGAAAACAGCAGATGCCCCAATTTGTTTCTAAAACATTTCCAATTGCTACAACATGGAAGAAGTCATCCTCCCCTTCTTTTATCCAATTTAAATCTTTAACAATAACGATAATCCTCCAATGGTTCTTCTGTAGCCTCAAAATAAATAATAACCAAATAATGTCTTTAGCCCAGAAGATTCTTATAGAGGGGGTTTAACAACTGGGGTTGAAAGGATGGACTCAAACTGTCTAGTTGAGATGCCAGCATGGCCACTTACTCATTATGTGGCATTGAGTAAGTTATTTCATATCTCCAACGTTCATCTCTTCATCTGTAAACTAAGAAGAACCCTATCCTTTATTCCATTCTTGCTCATAAATTTAATGTGAATATTATGTAATCTAGAGAAGTAATTAGGCCATGAGGGTGGAGGTCTCCTATGGGCTTAGTGCCTTTAGAAAACAGACACCTCCTCCCTGCAGAGCTGAGTAGTTCTTGTTCCACCATGTGTAGATACTACAGTTGACAGTCTCCAACCCAAGAGGGCCTTCACCAGAGCTTGCCCATGCTGGCACCTGATCTGAAATCTAGCTTCCACAACTGTAAGAAATAAATCCCTGTTGCTGATAAACCACCTAATCTCTTTTGTTAAAGCAGTCCAAACTAAGACACCAACCACCCAGGTCTTTCCATTCACTGAGCTATATTAAATTTTCCCTGATATTTTGTTTTTTAGAGAAATGCAATATTTCATGTTTATTTGTTCCTATTAAGCTTCTGGGCTTATCCTCCAGCATGCTGGTATGTTTCTGAGAGCTAATTGGTATTCTGTGTACCTCATCATTCCTCTAGCTAGATGCCATCTGAGGAACTGACAGGCATGTTTTCTACATGGTGAACAAGACACTGTTTTCAACAAATCTGATCACAAAATATTCACTGTCTGTCGATCAAATCCTAAGACAGTCTCCATCTCTCCATCCGTTGATTTCCCTGGCTGCTTTCCTGCTGGCTATTCAACAGACCTCTGCACTATATGGTTTTCTGTATGTAAGTTAAAATTTTTCCAATATTGTTATTAGCTGTAGTAAATGGGGCCAGGGTAATTTTAATGGCAGGGAGAAGAATGAGACAGGTGAGATTACATTACAATGATTATTCTTTTTATCTTAATACTCTTTATAATCTTCCCTTAGGAGAGATGAATAAGAACTGGGTAAATCTCTCTATTTTAACCAGCGTTGTTTAATCGGTAAATGGTTTTTATTTTCCTAAAATGAATAGTAACAAGTTTTACTGGCAAGTTTAGTGGACAGAGGCTGCGTAAGCAAAGACAGTGCCAAGGCTGGATACGCAAGTGGAAGCAGTGCCAGGGCTGCACATGGATGCCTCAGTGCCTCTTTGACTGGACAGCCAGGCAGCATGTGGGTGGTAGGGGATTCTCTGCAGTGGTGTAGGCCTTGGAACCTTCCCATGTCTGCTGCCACTTTAGTGTATAGCAGGAAGCATGAAGGAAAGGTCAACCAAGGGAAGAAAATGGCAATTCACAGCCATCACTTGCTGTACTGAGGTTCAGAGATACTCAGGAATCTCTTCTCCCCACTGCATCTTTCCCACAAGACACAGATCCTCCTACCCTGACACCCCCTACATACATACATACATACACATACACACACACACACACACACACACACACACACACACACACACACACACACCACAATCAGGCAGCTACTTGAAAAATTACAGGGCAGATATTTAACAGAAAAAAAAAGAAAGAAAAAGAAGGAAAAACTTTTCCCCATCCTAGATTTCAAAGAGTTTCACCTGGACATCGCATCTGGCTCCGCATATCTACAGATGGACCCTAGAAACTGTTTCCTGCAGAAACTCAGAATGACCCTAGGGAATCAGTCCAGATAGACCAGTACTCTGGCCAACCAAGGCTCCGAGGAGCATGTGTTTTAGCTCCTCTGACGTCAGCCTTAAGAGAAGTAACATCGTTTTTTTTTTTTTGGAGCCAATTTTGACTTGATTACTCATCTTCCATTCTTCACTGCACGCCCATTTATATTTCCTGCTTGCACCGCCTCTGGAATGAAAAGATCACTGCTTTATAAGACAGTTCATTCTTCTTCACTGAGAGATTCAAACACACAGGGCACCCACTACAAACAATACTCTACCCAGTGGTCCTCAGATTCTTGTGAACTTCTAATCACTCTCAGACCTTATAATGCCCAGCAGAGTGTGGGTATGCATGCTGTCAAGGGACCTGATCATTTACATTTCTGATGAGCACCCTAGGAGATTCTGCTACAGGAGTCCTGGGGCCTTTTTAGGACAAGCCAAGGCAGTACGGGTTAAAATCAAGACGGTGACATTGAAATGCAGAGGCCCTGGAGTCCGTCCTATAAGGAAGGTCTGCCCCATACTTTCTACAGCAGATCTGAGTCTTTCATGGGGCTGTGACTCTGTGTCCATGCCCCTCGCAAAGCAGCTGCCATCCTGTCCTTTGCTTTCCATAAGGTTATCTTTCAACTCTTCCAGATGACACCTGACCCCTTCCTCAGACAACAGGAAAAGGCGTTTCCTAGTTCTAAAACTGGCCGTACCCTTCAGATCCTCTTTTGTACCAGCTTATCCAAGCAATTTCTGCTTCCCTGATTTGACACATCTGATTTCTAATCAACCCTCCCTCAGATGTGAGGTTTTGTAGCTCCCCACTAATTGACATGTAGAGAGTTCAATGTCCAGCTCTAGGTTAACAACCCTACATACTCCACTAGGTAAAAACGAATATAACCCAATCTCCTGGGATGGTTTCTCCTGGGAGAGGCCTTCCACAGTGTCCTGTGTACACAGTTGCAAGACCTTTTCCCTTCTATTTAGACAAAGTTGATTACACATGTGGCCATTTCTCATCATCTCAATGTGACTCTTTGTGGCAAAAATTTCAGAAAGTGGCTGCTCTGGGAAGCCCAAAGACCTCATTTGGGCAGAAAATGAAGAGCACCTCAAGGGGCGTTCCCTGATACACAGCGCTGCCAGGCACTGATACATTCTTGCTGAAATAATGACTGGTAAGTATGCCTAATTTCACACACTGGATACGTTTTCAGAAAAATTCAACCTGGTCATATCCATGTTTCAAATGCAATAAAGAACAAGATTTTTAAAGAGGCTCTGAGAATAAAATCAGCAAGTACTATGCCTCTAAGATATGTATGAAATACATAAACATTACACTACAAAGAAATAGAAGTTCCTGTGCTCAAAGATGTTCAAGAACCTGGCTGGTAGCCAGGCATTGTGGCATGTGCCTGTGATCCCAGTACTTGGGAGGTTGAGACAGGAGGATCACAGGTTTAAGACCAGCTTCAGCAACTTAGCAAGACTCTCAGCAACCTAGCAAGTCCCTGTTTCAAAACAAAATATAAAAAGGAATAGAGGTATAGTTTGGAGGTAGAATGTCTCTGGGTTCAATCCTCAGTGGTACAGAGAAACACACCGAACCAAAAGGTTAAATAACAACTGCACAATTAAGTAACAATTATATATAAAGAAGGTCCTTTAAAGGGAAATAACTAACTTGGCTGTTTTCATTTTTTTTTTTAAAGTGCCATCTGAGATGTGTTCTTCGTATTCTCCAAAAAGAAAATAAAACATTTTTAAGTGAAGATAGAGAACAACAAAAGTTAAGGTACTTGTGATGTACATGTGTCCATATTTGAATTCTTTCACCAGACTCAAGAAACTCAAATTTTAATACCACTTTATATTCTTACAGAACTACAGCTCTAAAATAGCTTTCATGCCCAGCACGATGGCATATCCCTATAACCCCAGCTACTTAGGAAGCAAAGGCACAAGGATTGCAAATTCAAGGCCAGTCTGGGAAACTTAGCAAGACCCTGTCTCAAAATAAAAGATGAACATAGCTAAGGGTGTACCACTCAGTGGTAGAGTGCCCCTGGATTCAATCCCCAGTATCACAAATAATAACAGCAGCAACAACAACAATAAAACTGCTTTCAAAACAAACTTAAAAATGGGCAAGACTCCCTGTTATGAACTGCTTGGTAAAAACTATAAGGAACTCACTTGCACTCCCCAGAGGTACCCTGACACCTCCATGGGTAGCAGAACAACTTGTCCCAGTCTCAATACAAAGGGCATGCTAAATTTCCACTGCAGCCACACACCCCAGCCCAGATGCAGTGGATGGATGAAACCATCCCATCACAACCTGGTTCTGACATAGTAAGTTGCAGGAACTGAAGAAAAGGGAGGTCACAGAAATCATCTTCCTGGAAGAGATGTACCTTGAATTTCAACTTAAAGATGAGAGGCATGTGACCTTGAAGGTGGGAGAGTAAGAGTTCTGTGGTCACTTGTGCTACCCTAACAAAAGCTTGGAGGAGAGGAAGGAAAAACAGACTTCAAGAAGCAAGAGAGGAACTTTGGACTGCAAGGGCAGTATGGACTCAGGCACTCAGGATGGGAATTCTCAAGGCCCTTAAAGACTGACTGGAAGTAGATGCTTCCAGAGCCATTTACATGGTTAAAATATTTCTGTAAAGATAACTTCTATCCTCCAGGGTAAAGACAAACACAAAACAAAACTTCCTTATGCATTATGTATAGCAGAGCTGTGAGTATAGTGGCCACAAGTGAATTCTTAAGTATTTTAGACCCACCAAAATACCCAACTGATGAGTTTTACCTACACTGAATGGATGTCTGGTACCAGGTTGTTATGGGTTGAATTGTGTCCCCTCAAAAAGACATATTGGAAGCGAGGCATGGTGGCACACTCCTGTAATAACAGTACTTGGGAGGCAGAGTACCTTGCAAGTTCAAGGTCAGCCTTGGCAACTTAGTGAGACTCTGTTTCAAAATAAAAATTTAAAAAAGACTCATGTGCAGCTTAGTGGTAGAGTACTTCCGGGTTCAATCTGTATACATACACACACACACACACACACACACACACACGATTGGAATTCTCACTCATAGTATCTTGTGATGTGACCTTATTTGAAGACAGTCTTAATAGACATAGTCAAAATAAGTACTTAATCAAATATAACTGTATACATATAAAGTGTGAGAACAGGACACAGAGACGGACAGGCACACAGAGAGGATGTCATGTAAAGGCTGGACTGAGGTTGCCACAGCCAAGTAGTTAGGAGAAGCCAGGAGTAGAGATTTCCCTAGCAGCTTTCTAGGGAGCCTGGCCCTGCAACACCTTGATCTCAGAATTTTAGCCACCAGTGAGAAAATAAGTTTTGTCATTTAAGAAACTGTTGGGCTGGGCATGGTGGCACACGCTTGTAATCCCAGCATTTGGGAGGCTGAGATCGGAGGATCTGGGTTCACAGCCAGCCTCAGCTACCTAATGAGGCACTCCGCAACTTAGTGAGACCGGTTTCAAAATAAAGAATAAAAAATAGGACTGGGGGTATAGCTTGAAGGTAGAATGTCTGAGTTCAATTCCCAGTACCGCAAAAAAAAAAAAAAAAAAAAAAAAGAAACTGTTGGCAGAAATTTTTTATAGCATACCTATCAAACTAATACATCAGCCCTTCAGTAATTTGCTTGATCCAGGTTGTTTTGATAATAATGAAACATAAATGTTGCAAAATATATTAAGGAAAAATATTAATATTTGCTCCCAGGCTGTTATTTGTATTTTTCCATAGTTCTCTGTCTCACCACTTCAGAATTATAGCCAAGTTTTGGGATTCAAAATAAAAATAACTAAGGCAGTATTGATTACATAGATACATGAAGAATGCCTCCCCAAGTAGAACCAAAGAAAATAACCACCTAGACAAGATTGAGCCCTAAATCCAAAACCTTTTGACCAAAGCTATGAATCAGACTTACCTTCATATGGTTTTATTCTGTGCTAGTAAATACCATTAGTATCCTGTTTGGATTTCATTTTCTTTTAATTCCCTCTATGCACTCAGCAGGTTGTAGAAGTGAGACTCTCAGCAACCTAGTGAGGCCCTGTTCTGAATAAAAAAATTAAAAGGGATGGTGATCTAGCTTGGAGGTAGAATGCTCCTGGGTTCAATCCCCAGTACCATAAAAAGTAAACAAATAATAAAATAAATTATTGATTGAATGAACGATAATCTGAATTGAGTTTCTTTAAAAGGTCAAAATTGCAATGACAGAATACACAGGTTCTAGTCTAGGCTTTGCTACAAATAAACTATCTGATACTGAAACATTTTTGCCTCCAAAGGAAGAGCTGATAGTCTAAGGAGCTTTCGGCACTAGCAATGTTGCCCTTCTTTTCTGATAGCAGGTGAAGTAACAGTCAGTTCACTTCACCCAAAGCAGTAGTATCCTTCATAGGATACACTTTCAAGTTGTGCACACCAGAAACAGTCAGCTAGGCTTTCTGACAGATACCACTTTTCTTTAGACTGGGCAACTCAGAACCTTAAAATAGACAAAGAGAAATCTAAAGTTAATGACTAGTGTCCGAAATATCTCAATTGTAAGAAAGAACAATAAAATGGCCATTCAGATTTTTCAAGAACGCACAGCGGCATGTTCCAGATAGGCCTCAGCACAGTAGGGCTGTAAGGTCTTAACTCCGGTTTCTCCTATACAGGAACTTACAACTAGAAACCACAGAGTAAATTCTACATGCTGGAATTACGTCAGGCAGGAAGGGGCTAGAAATATGCAAATTTGTCTATCCACAGCCAATTATATGAAAAAGACAAAATGAATTTAGAGGGCAAAAGAGTATTCCTTAATTAGAATGTGTGAGGTTTTCAGGTCACTGATAATTTAAACTAGATTGATTTCTCAAGTCAGTTATCTTGATTTGGAAGATGCTTTAAGAAGCAACAAAACAGGTAGGAAAATTAATCTTAAGAGAGAAAAAATTTAAAAGCAAAAAAGAAAGTTGACCAATACTATACCATGTGAAGTTAATAAATAACATATCACCAAAGGCCTGATCAATTCAGCGAATTATTGAAAAAAAAAAAAAAAAAACTTAAAACAATCTGGAAACCCTATTAATGATTTTTTTTTTTAAAAAAAAGTTCATTAGAACAGCGTTGGTGCAAATATGTGGTATATTTGGAAAAACAAAGATGGTGAAGCCCAGTTAGAAGACTTAGGCTTTTCAAGAGGGGAAACTGCACAAATCACTCAATGTCTTTGGATTTTAATTCCTTTTGGGCAAATTAAAGGAGCTGGATCAGATAACCTCTAATATCCCTTCTGACTCTAAAATTTAAAAGGTTCTTTTAAGTAAATGTTCCCCCAAATGTTCCAAGAACATAGTAAATATTTTAGGACTAAGCAGTTCCATGGTCAAATAATTCTAGGAAAACAATGAAATACACAAAGTTGGACAAATGTCTTTTCTAGCAGGACTTCAAAGACTTTTCTGTTAATTTATACTGTTATTCTCCTAGGCAATACTATATAATATGTAGTATCTCCCAAATTTCTTTGAACACTGAATATTTTAATGCCTGGAACACTTTCAATATTTAATAAACCCAAATATCTTCATGAACACAATTTGGGGAAGGCAAATTTAAACAACAAACGCCATGAATTTAAAATCACATGCCCAAGGAAGTGAAACAATCACATAACAACTTAGAGCATTCACTTCAGAACCTTAGCACCATATCTACGGTATTTTCATGTCACCATGAAGTGTGTTATCTTACATTAACTCAACCCTTATGCCTAGAGAGCAAAGGACAGATACATGGGTCATTTCTAATCCCTCAAAGGAAACTTAACTTTTCTTTTAGATTTTCCTCACCACAAAGTATTTTTTGTTCATGAATAGAATGACTACAGCTCTCTTCTACCACAGCAACTGCAAGATTTCCTTGACCATCCTCCAACACCCCTGCGTGTGTAAACTGACATGAGAAGAGACAAGGAAGGAGGGAAGAAGCTAAAACATCTGGGCCCGAAAGCATGTCAAGTTCTGTCACAAGTATGACTTCATTAGTCATCTCAAAAACACCAAGGAATTATTATCTGTAGTTTTGAGAAAATTAAAACTTAGAAAGCTTAAGACATATGCTCACAGCTGGGCATGGTGGCACATGCCTGTAATCCCAGTGCTTAGAAGGCTGAGACAAGAGGATTGCAGGTTCAAGGCCAGCCTCCGCAAGTTAGTGAGACCCTCAGCAACTTAGCAAGACTACTCTGTTTCAAAATAAAAAATTAAAAAAGCAGGACAGGGGCCAGGGAGGGCATGTAACTTGGAGACAGGAAAAAAAAAAAGAAGAAAAAAAAAAGGAAAGAAAAAATGTGTTTGGCTTGGAATCATTAAAATGGTTCAAAAGTGTTTTTAAAAGAAGTTTGCTTGTAGTTCAGGTAAAAAAAATATATATACATAATTTTATTTTGGTCTTTGGTTCTTGGTTAAAGTCAGTTTGAAATATAATTTGATTTATACAAATATTACAACAGTAGTTAGGGAGTTACAATTTATACACAAGCCACATCTCAATACAACTGAATCCTTAGGTGGTGTCAGACAAACATGCATATATTATCTCATTTAATTCTCCAAAGTACCCTGCAAGTTTTTTATTATTATTACTTGTTTTGTGGTGCTAGGGATCCAAGGGGTAAAGATCTTAGAATTACTCTACACTCAAGATTTGATCTCAAATTGACCAAGCCCCTTTCCTTGTCTCACTCTCAGAGACTTTTCTTTGTATCTTAGTATCTCCATGCCCTTCCTTAGTCTGAAAGTTCATTATCTGTCTGGATTTGCCTGTCTTCTTAGCCTTCATAATAATGCTCTCAATGTTTGCAACATTCTCACCTTCCCCATGCCAAGCCCCATATAAACCCATTATATAGACACCTCCCTGCTCCACCACAGCACACCCCAGCTATTGCTGAAGGAGGTCAGGACGCCTCGCTGACTCACACCACCAGGCCCTCGCCACAGCTTGCTCATCCTTTCCTCTCTCTCTGCTTGCTTGAATGCTTACCAGCTTCCAAGAGCAATTATTGAAAACCTTTGGTCACACTTTAAACCGGAGTCCCATCTTTTTAATCAGAAAAGATGACCTAACCTCTTTATTGAAAACGTAAGCTCTGAAAGGTAGAGCCTCATTGGCCTTCCCAGGTCTCCCCACCATAACTCATCTCCTCCTTCAGTATCATCGACAGGAAATTCTCTGAAGAGATCCCTTTCCTGTAAAAAGAATCCACCTCAATCATGCCTTAAAATAAAACCTATTTCCATTTATCCTCTGTTTTCTAGTACCTACAACCACAGTCAGATGCTAAACTTGTCTAGTCTCCATTCTGTCACTCTTGGTCAGGAGAGATTCTTTTTTCTCTTAGTGTCTGACTTTCCAAGAATACATCCTCTTCACTCATCTACCTTCTTTCTGATTTTTTTTTCTTCCTTTTTCTTGGGGGAAGTGTGGGGTGGGGTCTTCCTGTGTCGCCCATGCTGGTCTGAAACTCCTGGGCTCAAGTGACCCTCCTACCTCTCCACTGGGCCAGTTACTCATCCACTCTTCAAATCCTTTGGAATGTGCTTCCTCCCACCCCCCTTTGAGTGCGTGTCTGCCAGTCACACATGTCGCAAAGGCATACAAAAACTTCCCAAGAGATATTTCCAATCACCTTTGCCTGAGCCTTTGTCTTCCTTGGTCTCAAGGTAACATTTAACAGAGCTAACTACTTCTCCTTGAAAGGATCCTGCCTTGGCTTCCATTGTTCTGTCATTTCTGTCCCCCAGTTTGCCAAAGGCTCACCCTACTTCCTAGAATAAAACCTGTGTTCCCGAAGGCGGTTCTGATCCCTTTTCTTGACATCCCATCTCCCTGAAGTGCTCTAACCTATTCCCAATGCTTCCTTCTCCAGGGCTCCAGCTCTGTATTTCTAACTGCTTGCTAAAACTTTCTGCCTGGGATTGTGAAGGGGAAGAGTGATGTGTGATCCATGCAGCCAAATTAAAAATGGTCAAACTAAATCCATCATCTTTTCTTACAGACTATACCACTGCAGTAGGGTGAATACTCTAACCCCTTCCCCACTCTACCTGTGCCCAGTGCACTTGTTATGCAGCAGATGTTGCAGGTGACTGTAGAGTTACAGATAACACATATTACCAAGAAAGAGATTTGCTGTATACATATGCCACTCTAAAAACTGTCAGGGTCCAGGGTAAATATAAAAAATCCACATCCCCACGTGAATCAGCCTCCACAATGACTTCAAGGCAATCCCCAAGGAAGCTGAAAGGAAGTGTTTGTTACGCATTTCTCAGATCTAACTTGAGTTCTCACAGTGGTTCTGACTGGAAGCATGGTTAGCATTCAAGCTGGACAATTCTTC
This sequence comes from Graphiurus murinus, assembly GCA_004027655.1. NCBI lineage: Eukaryota > Metazoa > Chordata > Mammalia > Rodentia > Gliridae > Graphiurus > Graphiurus murinus. The sequence continues at coordinate 25,369 of PVLC010002196.1, read as the reverse complement.
TCTATAAACAATTGACCTGGATACCTTGCAGTCCTAGTGTCCGGAGGTTCAACACCAGTAGAATTTAGCAGTCCCTTCCCCATTTATTTATTTTATTCTTTGGTGCTGGGAATTGGACCTAGGGGCATTCTACCTCTGAGCTACAACCCTAGCCTTTCTTTTTTTTAAAACTGGGTCTAAGTTGCTGAGGGTGTCTTGGTAATTTGCTGAGGCTGACTTTGAACCTGTGATTCTCTAATCTCAGCCTCCAAGTACTAGGATTACAGGTATACTCCACCATGCCTGGCTCTCCCTCATTTATTTTAACATCCTAAAAAAAAAAAATGCAAAAAATCTCTTTAACAGAAAAGCTGTGCTCTTCCTTATCACTGAGCCCAGAAGTAAGCAAGGTTACAGTTCATTTTTCTAATTATTTGAGACTAGAAATTTAGGAGTTTCTTTTCTCAAAACCTTTGCCCTGCCCCAATCTCTAAGTCACTAGCCCAATCTTGTAATTCTTTCTGCATAGTGTTTGCCTCTGCTCTATTTAACACATTCACACTGCCACTACTTAATTTTACATCTTTATTTCAATCAGTGACATGACCTCCTAAACAGAGGCTCTCTCCTCTCAACCATTTTTGCAACCTTGATCCTACTGCCCTCTGCCCTCCAACCTCTACCCTGCATTCCACAAAGATGAATTACTCACTGATCCCCTAGTGAAGCCCATGTTTCTATTTTCAAATCTTTAGCTGAAAGGTTTCTTCCACCTGAAATGTCACCTACCATGATATAACAACCATCTCATCTCCTGAGTTAGAAATGTTGGCATCATTTTCCAGCCTCTCTCATATGCAGTCACAAAGTCTTTTGGAGGACACAGATCCATTTACCAAATTGATAAAAGCTATGGAAACAGTGGGTAAATGAAACATTTTAAGTACAATTTCAGGGGCTTCAGGTACTCAGCTATCAATAAAACTTGGCTGCATGTCCTGTCTATAATTTAACTCCCTTCTTTTGGGTCCCCCTAATCTATCAGCTGTTTCAACAGCTAGCTCACTGTTTTCTTGGCCAGCCTCTCCCCTATCCTGCAACAATGTATCCCCTGCAGAAACTAACTCCTAAGTATTCATATCTGTTTCAAAGACCACTTAACTTATGCTACACAATAACTTAGTAACTATTAATACAATGTTGCTGAGTTTCTGTTAAACTTTAAGTTAAACAAAAGAATGAATCTATTCCCCATCCCAGTTGGTCTGATACATTTGACCTACAAAAAGAAGACAAAGTAGAAACAAAGTAATCTCTAGAATATTTGAATAGGTAGGGTGGGCTTATCATTAAGTGATCTTCTAAAAAGGTGATTTATTGGCAGTTCCAAAAAAGAGGAGAGAAACAAAGAGCAGAGGAAGTATTAGGTAGTATAACTGATACAAATAAAAAAGTGGGATGTAAGAGTCTGTGTTAATCCAAAACAATGATGTTACATATCTGTTCCCAATTTATACAGTGTGAAAACAATGGAACTTGCAAGTTTGATCAATTGCTGTATTAACTAGCAAAGTAATCTAATCAAAGAGGATGGCAAATTCAAGGCTGGCCTTGGAAACTTAGCAAGACCCTATCTCAAAATAAAATTAAAAGGGGAGGGGGAGTTAATAATGCAGCTCACTGATAGATGCTTGCCTAGCATTTGCAAGGTGTGGTTTGATCCCCAGGTACTGCAAATAAATTAATTAAAAATCAAATTAGCTGGGCATGGTGGTGTACACTTGTAATCCCAGTACTTTGGAGGCTGAGACAGAAGGATGGAAGGTTCACAGCCAGCCTCGGCTACTTAGTGAGGCTCTTCATAACTTTCAAAATAAAGAAAATAGGGCTGGGGATGTAGCTCAGAGGCAGAATCCTGGATTCAATCCCCAGTACAAAAAAAAAAAAAAAAAATTAAAGCCAGCAGGCATGGAGAATATATATCTTCTAGCTGGTGAGGTGGTGCACCACAGTAATCTCAGTACTTGGGAGGCTGCAATAGGAAGATTATAGATTCAAGGACAGCCTCAGTAACATAATAAGATTCTCAGCAACCTAGTAAGAGCTTGTTTTAAAATAAAAAATAAAAGCCGGGCATGGTGGTCCATGCTTGTAATCCCAGCATTTGGGAGCCTGAGACAGTAGGATCCAGGTTTGTGGCCAGCCTCAGCTACCTAGTGAGGCACTCCGCAACTTAGTGAGACCCTGTTTCAAAATACAGAATAAAAAATAGGGCTGGGGGTATAGCTCGGAGGTAGAATGCCCCTGAGTTCAATCCCCAGTACCACACACACACAAAAAAAATAAAATAAAATAAAATAAAAATAAAACTAGGACTGAGGGTGTAGCTTGGAGGTAGAATACCCCCGGGCTCAATTTTCAGTATTATAATAATAAACAAACAAACACATAAATAAATAAAATCAGATAGTGAAAGAAGAAACTGAAAATCAGATGTTTGTGTGTGTGTGTGTGTGTGTGTGTGTGTGTGTGTGATGAAGGATGGTATCTAGAATGTATTTAAAATCCCACAAATCAATAAAAAAAAAATTAAAAATGAGCAAAGCCAGGCATAGTGGAGCATGCCTTTATGAGTCCAGCCTCCACAACTTAGCAAGACCCTCGACAAACAAGGGAGACTTTGTTTGAAAATTTAAAAAAAAAAATTAAGGGGTGGGGATATAGCTTAGAGGTAACATGCCCTGGGGTTCAATCCCCAATACCAAAAACAAAACAAAAAAACCAGACAACCAAAAAACAAAGGAACTTAACAAGGTACCTAAGCAGGTAGCACTGCTCTCTCCTTTCACACAGCCCCAATTCTCCCTCCTGTCCCCCTCAAGCCTTATAGCCTCTGGCCTCTGCAGTACATGCCTAAAATTCCCCAGATTCACGGAAACTCCCGCTGGGTTGCACACTAACAATTGCTTCTAACAGTGCTGACGCTATCTATTAGCACATACTTCTTACAGAAATCCACACTGTTCCATTCTACATTAAATATGCCTCTAAGAGGCCACCCCCCCCACTACACTGCCATTTCAAAAAGCTAAAAACTGAAAAGGAGATTTGCAATGAAAACAATCATGAGTAGTCATAATAAAATACACCCGAAGGATTCTGACACAAGTAGAACAGTCTCAATTTGTCACATTTAATTCAGAAATGAAATGTATGGTGGTCCTGGGGGGTAGGGGGAAGGTATCTACTATATTTAAATATTTGAATGTAACTGTAAGTCAAATGAAAACCGGTGATTGTGGTAATTCCTCAATATTTACAATATTGAAAATAGCTATTCTCCTGAGGAGTAATTTACAATATGAGATTTTGCATATATAACCATATTTCACCCTCACTAATCCATATAAATTAGTGCTTTGAAAATGCTTTTTAAGAGTTTATAAGGCCTGTTTAAAATAGGGTATAGGTATATTTACATATCTATATCTATATTTAAATTTATATATACCCATGCGTACATAAATACAGGTATAAATATAAATATGGAAACCCTAAAATATTTTGTTATTAAATATAAAGAGTATATCAAAAATAAGTAATTTCCATAAAGGCAGTATAAGAGTTTACAAGAAGTAAAAAATAATAGGAAGTCATGAGGAATAAGAAAGGATCATACCTCCAAACTCAGGCATGAGAAACACATAGTACCTTTAGACCAACTTTTTTTTTTTTTTCTAATTAAGAGCTAGGGTCTTGCTATGTTGCCCAGGCTAGCCTCAAACCCCTGGGCTCAAGTGACCCTCCTTCTCAGCCTGGGCTCAAGTGATCCTCCCTCCTAGAAAGCTAGGAGCTGAAACTACAGGCATAGACCACAGCACCCAGCAGCATGCCACTTTTCAAGATTCTCAACATCAAAGAAATCTTTGTGGGTTTACCATAATTTTCAGAAATTAAAGATAATAAAAATTTCTAGATATTTTTCTTTGTCTTTTTTTTTTTTTTTTTTTTTTT
>PVLC010002196.1:0-12915 GCA_004027655.1 Graphiurus murinus | reverse complement strand
TGTGTGTCCCTTAAAGTGATTATCAAACAGCATGTGACATTCAACTGTGTGCTAGTACATGTGCCAGAATCATTTTCTATCACTCCATGCTCTTACCATGGTTTTGATGGCCCTTTTGCTATCTCCTCTAGCTAGGGCCCTTATTGTAGTTATCAAACATAGGTATGTAATAGAAAGTTTTAGTTAGAACTGAATTCAAATTGAAGATGACTTTTCCTGAGAACTTACTCCTCAAGACATCTGTCATTCAGACTAGTCGCCTATGGGAAAGCCCACGTACAACCTGAGTTGTCATGACTGGTCTCTTAGGAAACCACAGAAGAGCAGCATAGATACAGTTTTTGATGACTTGATTCTAGGGTCAATATATTTGGGATGCTGTGCTATTCTAGAATGCTAACTGGATGCTCTGCAGTGGTTTTAGAGGCATAAGAAAAATGTAAGTGATAACATTTAAATTAGGATACTAAAAGAATTCTAATACTAAATATTAAATATACTAGGAATACTAAAAGAACACTAAAAGGACTCTGTCTTTAAAAAGAATATCTAAAGCTCAACAGCATGTAGTATGTTATATAAGGGTGAAAAAAATTGTGTCTACCGAGGTTCAAAAATTCCAGACTTGTGTGTGTCTATACTATTAACTAAGTAAAACATTATAAAGAGAGGAAAAATTGATCATCCACACTCAAAAAGTATATACTATAAAGAACTTGCCCATGCTCAAAGAATCTGACTTAAGGGAAACAGAACTATGAAAACATGTGTATGTTTAACATAACTATCAATGACAGATATTTAAAAAGTGCTTAGCTGTAGAAGTCATTATAGGGATAGATCCTGGCAAGGTTCATTTGGGAAAGTTTTCTGACCTTTGAATCAAGTATATTTTAGAACAGAGAAAGTAAGGCAACAGTGCCGGAGGAGTGCAAGTTGTCATGGTAAGAAGGGATTCATCCTTTGTAGGGAAACTGAGACTTTGCTGGAGGGACTATCTTATAACATCAGCTGGTAGGTGAGGGAATCTGACCCAAGGGCAGCCAAACCCTAGACTGGCCAGTGACCTATGACCTGGCTGGGATTGAAAAAAACCAGCAGGGCCAATCCCATTCTCACTCTTGGGAATCTGATTCAGAAAACGCCAAAGCTAAACCAGTTAGTAAAGGGGCAGAAACTGCAAGAGTGCCAGGGGGGAGAGCTGAGGCCACAACAAGCCAAAACCATAAGCAAGCCAAGGTTATGAGGAAGCAGAAACTATGAGTAAACAGGAAGCCGACTGGCAGCAAGCAGAGGGTAGAGCCGACGCCAGGAGCCGGTGAGCACTTGGCTGTGAGCTGATGGACTGAGCTGCAGCCCCTGGGGCTGTCCTGGGTCTTCCGATTGGCAACAGCTCTTCAAACACCATGTGCGTGCCTAAACCCCACCTCCTTCAGATAGCTTATGAGAATCAGGACCTTGCAATCCAAGGAACAAAATCAAAACAGAGCCAAAGAGATCTGCCTCTGTGTTTCAGCTTCCTTCTTACTAGCCACGTGGTTTGAGGCAAGTTAGTTGACCTCTCTGGGTCCACTCTTCCCAAGATTGCCTTAAGTACAATACACCAAAAAGTGCCAAATTCAATTAATGGCAGCTGTTGTTGTTTTTCCAGGTTTTATAGCGGTGGTTTGTAGATTTAGATGGGTGTGCTATGTAAATATCTGTTGCTTAGTAAGTCTGGCTGACCATCAAAGAATAGGATATAGTGGGAATCGACAGCAAAGAAAGCAAATTTAGGTAAGGGGAACTTATTTTCAGTAACTGTTGAATGGCTGAGAGAATATGCTTTCTAAGCCTGTGTATACTACACACTTAGCTTTAAAAGGTTTTTTTTTTTTTTTTTTTTAATAGTCTGGCAAAATGTCTATGTCAAGATAGGTGCACTAAAGTTGTTTTTTTCCCCCCATTTATTGTTCAGTTTCCTTTAAAGAAATTACGTGTTGGAGCAAGGCCATATCTATGTGAATGGGAAGACTGTGAGCAGTATCAGAGATCACACTCTAAGGCAAGAGGAGTGTACAAACAAGGATAATACAGATGGAGCAACTGGGACATGCAGAAGCCTGCAATCCAGCAGGGAAGATGAGACATAAAGGTAATGATGCCTTCTGCAACTGGAAAGACCTTGTGCAACTGGAGCTCAGGAACCTGAAATTAGAAGACATTTGTCCCCTAGACACAGTGCTACAGGGAGTCTTTTTCATTTCCAAAATTTTCACATCTCATTTTACTTTCACAACAATTCTTTGAGGTTGGAATGATTATTAGGCCCAATGTGCAGATGAGAAAATAAAGTTAAGTAAGGCTGACTGACCTACCTGTAGAGCTAACAAGTAGGAGCACACTAGGGCTAAAATCTAGACCAAGTGAAGGTTAAAAGACTTAGTCCTGTGCTCCTTCAAACTCTACAATGCTGCATCTCAAAACAAACAAAAACAGCAGAAAACTTATAAATAATGCTTCAGTTCCCAGGTGAATACTTGTAACCATGCGGTACCTGAGTCACTATACACCAGCAGTGCAAGGTACTAAGTGGTAAGCCAGGCAAGTGGTCCAGACAACACTGTGCTATGGAGTCCACAGGAGGGAGAGATCAATACAGGATACAACCTGGGTGTGAGATGCTCAGCTGTGTAAATGTTGTGCTTGGACAGTTGGAAAGAAACACTGTTCAGATGGCCAGAAAAACAGAACTAGACATAGATGGCGAGTATGAGGAAGGGTGGAGATTTGTGGTAATCAATGCTGAAGTCATCACTAATTGATAAGCTCCCTGAAAGAGGTTGATGAGGAAAAGCCAAAAGCTCAGAGGATTTCCATCCTAATGTACTTTAACACACAAGAGCCTGTGGGTGAACGACTGAAAAGAAAGTACCCTGGTGGAGGTATGTTTTGAAAGATGATGTCCAATGAGACAAGAACAGAACACCTCTATCAAGAAAAGAGCTGACCTATAGCAGGTTCTATCCTTCTATCACTACTAAAGCATTTCAAGCACCCTGTTTTACTTGGGTCAAACTGAAAACAGAAAGGAATTAAGAGGAAAATTTCATTCTACATTATGTCAAATTACAACCTTTAATGCATAACATATAGCCACACAGTGTTGGTTAGTGTAAGCAGTTCACACTAAAAAACTATTCACATTTGAGTCTCTGTTTAAAAGCTCACAAAACCTCTAGCTCCTAAAGAAAAAAAAAAAAGAAGGAAGGAAGGAAGGAAGGAAGGAAGGAAGGAAGGAAGGAAGGAAGTAAGTAAGTAGGGGAGAGGAAGGAAATAAAGAAGAAAGAAAAATATATATGCAGAGTCAGGCACAGTGGCACATGCCTATAATCCCAGTACTTGGGAGGCTGAGAAAGGAAAATCACAAGTTTGAGGCCAGCCTCACTAACTAAGCAAGACACTGTTTCAAAATTAAAACAAATTAAGCCAGGCATGGTAGTCCACACCTGTAATCCCAGTACTCCAGAAGCTGAGACAGGAGGGTGGCAGGTTTGAAGCAACTTAGTGAAGCCTTGAGCAACATAGCAAGACTCTGTTTCAAAATAAATAAAGTAAAATAATAAAATAAGGCTGGGAGTGTATCTCTGAGGTAGAATGCCCCTGAGTTCAATCCCCAGTACTAAAAATAAATGACTGAGGGTATAGATCAGTGGTAAAGTGCCCCTGGATTTAATCTCCAATGCCATAAAGGAAAAAGAGAAAAAGAAGAAAGAAAAAAAAGAAAAATATGGGGTCAACAAATTCATTAAATTTCTTTTCATTCCTCTGGTATAAAACAGAGTTGAAAGAGCAGCCTATTTCTAAAGTATCAACAATATTTTCAATTATTTACTACTTATAGCTTTTTAAAAATCTGCAATTCTTATTACAGATTTAAAAGCTCTAGACACATAAGAAAATCACATGCATATGTAAAAGTGAAACCACTATAATAAAACTAACCTATAATTCTGGAAAGCATATAGGACAGTATAAACATAGCCATATGCTGATGAGTCTTACCAGAAGCCATTGTCTTTTGTTGTTGTTATTATTTTTTGTTTGTAATGGGGGTTAAACCCAGAGGCATTCTACCTCCAAGCTACATCCTCAGCCTGACTTTATCTCTTATTTGGAAACAGTGTCTCACTAGGTTGTGGAGAGCCTTGCTAAATTGCTAAGGCTGGCTTTGAACCTGCAATCCTCCTATCTAAGCCTCCCACGTACTGGGATTATAAGCATGCACGCCTGGCTTACCAGAAGCCATATTCTGATGATTCTTAAATCTATCCTGGTGAGTGAAACAGAAGAAATGAATTTTTCCCTACTGCTACTTCTCTGCATGAACTGTTAAATAATGATAGCTGCCATTTATTGTATAACTTCCATATTCTAGGCAATAAACATATAACACACATGCGTGCATGTACACACACACACACACACACACACACACACACACACGAGAGCAGAATGACTATCCCCTTTTACTAAAAATAAAACTGGGGCCCAGAGGTTTAAGTATAAATTGCCCAAGGTCACAGATCCAATACATAGTGGAGCTGAGGTTTGAACTCAAGTCTCTCTGATTCCATCCAAAGTCCCCTGCCCTGCTTCTAGTAATACTGATGATGGTTATTATTGCTGTTAACTATGGAGGAAGCCCAAGCTACATTACAATATTCTCTCAAAACTCTGGGCAGAGGCAGTGAGTCACAGCTCTCAGCCAGCTGTGTGATCCTGCTGGGAAGCACCTGCTGCTTTACAGTGGCCTGGTGCTAACCTGTGGTGTTCACTAGGTTAGATGTATTACATGCATTCTTACTTACCATGTTATGAAGTTATACTAAGTTTATTGGGATGTAACCCCATTGTAAGTTAGGGACCATATGTACTTTGAATTTCTAGTCAGTTGACCATGAAGGCAAACTTTCCAGTATTAGAATATATGCTGAATACAGCCAGACATGGTAGTTCATGCCTATAATCCCAATACTTAAGAGGCTGAGACAGAAGGACCACAGGTTTGAGACCAGCCTCAGGAACTCAGACACTCAGAAACCTAGTGAGATTCTATTTTAAAAAAATTAAAAGAGTTAGGAGAGTATCTCAGATGTAGAATATTTCTGGGTTCCATCCCCAATACAAAAAGAAAAAAAAGAATATATTCTGAATAAAAAGGTACATATTCTGGCTCCAACCTAGTGCCTAAATCTCCTCTCTTCCAACTGGATTTATTATCTGGGATAGTTGGTGGAAGAGAGTTGGGAGAGGGGCAGAGAGATCTCTCTTCTAGAAGTTGAGATAGTGTTTAGGTGAAAGGTACTTCCAGAATCCTGGACTGGAACATATTTTCCCTTAAAAAATATGGGAGATCATACCAGAGATTAGCTTCATTGTGGGTTTCATAAATACTTACAGTTCAACTAAAACCCAAACCACCACTTAGGACACTCCTCTCTGAGGGGAAACATACTTCAAAACAGATTATTTATCCATAAAAATTTTTGTACATAATTAGTAATTCCTTTGTCCTTATAGAATAGTTAATAAAAATTCAAGGTTCATTTGAATTTTTGGCATAAGAGCTCTTTCTAAGATAAATTTTTTCTTCCTAGGTTTTCCTATGAAAATTAGTATATGCCTTCTTATTCTTTTCAAAACAAAGATAAAATCTGACAACTGGCAATAGGAGTTAAAAGTTCACATTTTTTTTGTTTGTTTATACTATAATGAATTTGTACCAGTAGATCAAAGTCTATAGAAAAATAAGGTCAATTGTTTGGGAAACCAGGACAAAGAGAAGCTCAGTTTTCATATATTGTTAATTGCGGTTTTCCTGAATTCCCTGGATGGATGCCTCCATCCTCTGTACTCGTTGACTGTGGAAATCTAGAATTGGAACTGTTATTCTCCATATCTACAAACAATAAAAATTAAGCTTCTTTCCAGAATATTTCAAGACAATTTAAGGAAATTTCCATGAATTTTACTAAAACCTACAAATTATGAAAGAAAGCTATTACTAGGGTGATCTTTGTGATTAGTTACCTAGAGAGCTGAAAGCAAGATAATCATCCATCTATGTCAGCAAGTCATGGGTACAGGGTAAAAACCGAGGTGATGAAGGGACAGGGAAATTGCTAATCATATCCACCTCTTGCTATACAATATAGAGACAGAAAGTACTTAGGAAATCAACAGAATTTGTGAAAAACTACGGCCAAAATCTTTAAATCATGAAAAACAAAATTAATTAACTTGGAATGACTAATCCCTTTTCATGAGTAAAAATCAACTGCATGCCAGGCGTGGTGGTGCACACCTGTGATCCTAGTACTTGGGAGGCTGAGAAAGAAGGATCACAGGTTTGAGGCCAGCCTCAGCAACTTAGTGAGGATCTCAGCAACTTAGTGAGACCCTGTTTCAAAATAATAAATCAAATGGGGGTTGGGGTATAGCTCAGAGGTAGAATGCCCCTGGATTCAATCCCCAGTGCCAATTAAAAAAAAAAAAAAAAAGAACTGCATGAATGCATGAATGACCACTTTAACAGTAGTAAGCAAACTATACCTGGGACAAACAAAATCCTCATGTAAGCCAGGAATGGCAAATAGTTATTATCAGACATTCCTAAATGTCAGGGGTGGATCCCTAATACAAGTTATGTTTTAAAGTGCTCAAAACACAAAAGAGAAAAAAAAAAAAGAACAACAACAGAACAGTTTCCCTTCAGTTGCTAGGATCACCACTAAATTAGTTCTCTTCACCTGAAGACGAGGATGCTAGAATAATTAATGACATCCTCTATGTAAATGAGAATGCTGAAAAGCTTTTCATTCTCCACTGAATTGGGAAGTTCAAACAAGAACACACAGAATTACAAACAGGTTTTAGTCCATTGAATATGTATGAAGGCAAACCTTCCAACATTAGGATATACACTGTAGAGTCCTAAAATAGGATACTTAAGGAGCTTAAAGAAGCCTCTCATCCTGAGTGTTTTTCAGAAAAACTGGTTCTGGGTTATCTAATACACTTAACACATGGGACAAACTGACGACAGACCTGTGGCAAATTGATACTCCCCAGGCGAAGAGAAGGCAAATGAGGAAATTCTGGTGTTGTCATGACAATATGACTGATCATGACATCAGCAATTCCTAATTCCAAACTGTAAAGAACACTCCCAGGATGCTGACAACATGTTAAACTGATACTCCCCAGAACCACCCTTCCTTCCCCTCCCAGTCTAGTATTTGATTTAGAGACAAATATGAGTTTCAATCAGAGGGATTACTGTTAAAATGCTCTTATATGATTCTAACCTAGAGACAGTGCCACCAGGAAGAAGCAGATAACTTCTGAAGAGAGCTACATTTTTGGAGTGTGTGTGTGTGTGTGTGTGTGTGTGTGTGTGTGTGTGTGTGTGTGTGTGTATCTCACATATACAGGCATGGTGAATGTACAAAAATCTTACCATTTATAAGATACTTCATAATGCACAATCCTTAAAATCTCAGAAAAGGAGGCAGAGCAGGTATCTCCTATGCCCCTACAATTTTGAACAGGTAGATAGCCTCAGATGGGTTAGGAAACTTGTTACAGATCATGAAGCCCAGAAATGTAGACTTTCAGGATAGGAAAGAATCATTAAATATTAGTCCCTGCACTACCTGGCACATAATAATCACTCACTAAATACTTATGTAATCAATATATGAGAAAGTTCTTTGTTAAATAGCCTTGTCATCTGAAACCATCCATCAGAATTCTACTCCAAGACTAGGATCTGTTTTCTATAAACTGTGAAGTGCTTTCCTCTGTATTGTACACAACCATAAAAGTGAGAACTTAGTCATCTTTTTGCGCCTTAACAATCTTAAAAGATTGCTAAAAGTCTGTAAATCTCTAAACATCTACTTAATCTACAGTCCTGAATATAATAGGTTTTGTTGAACACATGAATGGTAAGGTAAGCTAGCTTTCTTACATACAAACAAGTGATAGAAATAATTTTTCATCTTCTTTTCAAAACCATGAATACCTGAATTAGAAAGAGCTGAATGTAAAAAAAAAATGTAGTGATCAAATCATAAAGAATATGTTTTGCAAACTGCATTAAATAGTGAATCTGCATCCTAATTTTCAGATCACTTGGGAATCATAAGGGAAATTGTAAATAATGTTGCATTTTGCATTTATATGTGACTTATTAAGGAAATGAGATTCCATGACAAAATGGTTTCTCTTGCACTCAACTGTTACTGTCAAAATAAGTCTTCTTGCTTTATGTTTTGGGTAAAAGAGAAGTGTCCTACTTATCCCTCTACAATCACATCCTACAAATATTTAGATATAAACTGTATGTCATACAATCTAAGACACTACTGATTATACATTGCCTAACATTACTGAGATGCTAACACTAAAAAAAGTAGAATGACATTAATTATAAGATACCCTAAATTACAAGATGTTTCCCAATTTCAAAGATGTTGAAATGTGGAAAAGGTGAATCTTAGACTCTATGAAGTCTGGCATATAGCTGCATAAAACACTGGCTGCAAATGCACAGATGTGTCCTTTTCATTTATGACATAAGCTTTGGAAATAAGTTTTGTCAAACACTCATTTTTAACCTATCTAAGAGCAGAGAACAGTGAGTAGCTACATGTAAGTGGCACAGAAACTTAGTTTTTCCAAGAAGATCTGACAGTAGTGGGCACAGTGTCCAGTAATTAGGATGAAATCTTGCCCCTAACCTCACAGAGACACTCATCACCAGGGAGCAGGCTGAGCTGGTTGCTTCCCTTGTTGGCCATTTCCCCACAATCACACAAGTGACACTTGCAGTGTTTTAGGTATATAGTACATTTGTATAACAAGAAAGGTTAAAGGGAGATCAATCTGCATCTATAGATATTTACCAGGTTTCATACCTCTTGCTATTTAGTGCTTTAAACATTGCCAGTTTGAACACACACACTCAAAAGATTAGTAATTAGTACTGCTCTAAATTCTAATTTATGAGTCTTCCAAAAAGATTTCCATCTTTGCACAGGACCTAGTGTGCCAGTTCTCAGTCTTCTGAGGGCTTCAGATTGGAAAAGTAATTTTTGCATAGATCAAGTAAGTCAGATAAAAAGACACATATCTGAAATGACTATCACAGTCCTTAAAATTGGTAGGAAATTACAAAGTGAATCAAAAGCAATCACTTAACAGGTAAGATGACCTACTTATGGAAAAAAGATGGGAATGATTCACACTTGGAGCAACAACTATTAGCATCTGATAATTCATAATTGTTCAGGAACTGACTCGTCCCTGTGCAGCTCCTCCCCTTCCTTCTAGAGGCGTGACAATAAAACCAACATGGAAAAGCAGAACAGATTGGTCAATTTATTACTGACTATAGGTTGATTGCACTGAAGTTTAGGTATTATCTATGAATTTCATTTATCTGAAATGTCTCTCTCCTCTGTTATAAAGAAAAATGATCTCTCCTTGAAAACCATCTTATAGAAATTGTTAACATGCCAAACTATCTCAAGCTCTTAACTCAGGACCTGGTACACATTAGGTATTTCAATATTGATTCATGAATATATGAGTGAATGAACAATACCTTCAAAATGTATGCAAGTCTGAGGCTGGGGATATGTCTCAATGGCAGAGCACTTAACCTAGCATGTACAAGGCCTTGGGTTTGATGCCTACTAACACACACACACACACACACACACACACACACACACACGCAAGTCTTATTCAAATAGCTGTTATTATTCTATATAAATAAAACAAGCTTATGATTTTGATTTACCTGTTAATTCAGTGGTAAATTTGATTTTTCAGTTTATTAGCCAACTTTTCCCTGTATTAAGGAATATCATTTCAGGTTCTATAATTCATGGTCCCTTGAGTGATTTAAAAATATATTCCATTTTAGAAACTGACAAAGTCTTAGAATTCTCTTAAGCTATTTACCGTTAACATCATTAAATATACCAGGCTACAAAAAATCATAAATCACTGTATGAACTGTGTCCTCCTGGTTTCTAGGTCTGTCTGCAGCCTTTCTTTTTTTTTTTTTAAATAATAATTTAGGTTTTTGGTGGCTAACAGATTTTTTAATGTTGGTGTACAAACTCTGGTAATTGAAAACTATATGTTTTGTTTTACTTATTTGCTTGTTTTATTTTAAAAGTCATTTGAAAAGTTGAGGCAGGAGACAACAGTCTGCATAGCACAAAGTGGCTGTGAACTCATTAGGAAATGCAAACCTAAGTGACTAAATAGAGAGGATTCGGCTAATTTCTACATTTGCTGGTAAAAACACATTATTTCAAAATGAGCAGCATCTCTATGGTTCTTACCGACTGTCTTTGATCTCTCCACATCTTTTATCCATTAGATTCCTCGAGCTAGAACTGCTAGACTCTCATTTGTTTTTCCTTCTGACTGATCATTATTTATTCCAAATTGTTGTGCACCCTGCTTCAAAAATAACTTTTTACAGTTTCACTTTACCATATGACTCTATTTTCTAAAACTCCCACATCAAATGCAAACTCTGAAGGACACTTGTAGAGCAGTCCACTGTCTCACTCCTTTACCTCGATCCCTGCTACTATTTGTGTTTTGGCTGCCCATGAACTCACTCTCTTCTGGCTCAGAGCTGTGCCAGGAAACAGCCTCTGTTTTTCCATCAGCCAAACCACACTCATCCCTCCCTCTGTTTACTCTGTTGAAATCACAGCTCGTGGCCTGCCCCCTCTGCGTCTTCCCTGCTCTCATCTATTTTCCAAGACCTCTTGCTAGATTTTCTACAGAAGGTCTTGGTGCCTAAAGTAGGCCAACTTACTATCTTTACATTATAAACTGCTCCACTGAAGAGGCCAAGGCCAAGTTTAGCATGAACGCCCCACTATTAATTCTACCAAAGGTCATCCTATGAGAGTTTAGCAACTACCTACTGTCCTGGCTTCATCAGGAATCACAGGAATTGTTCTTGGCCTCCTTTCCAGTCCAGCACACCTAAGGATTTCTACACACTCCTGTTCGTCACTGCGCCTCACTTCTACAGGACTCAAAAACAAAAATGATAGGGAAGCACACTCCCATCCTTAAATAAAAAATCATTGCTATAAAGAATGGAGTAGCAGGGTGTAGTGATACATGCCTATAATGAGAGGGTGAGACAGGATCACAGGTTTGAGACTAGTCTCATCAAATTAGTAACACCCTATTTTAAAATTTAAAAAAAATAAATAAAATAGAATTGGGAATGTAGCACAAAAGTAGAACGCCCCTGGGTGCAATCCTCAGTAACACACACACACACACACACACACACACACACACACACACACACAAATGAACTAAGCTGGGCATGGTGACTCATATCTACAATCCCAGTATTTGGGAGACGGAGACAAGATTCCAGGTTCTAGACCAGCCTCAGCAATTTAGTGAGACTCTCAGAAAAATACAATTAAAGTAAAATAAAATAGGGCTAGGGGTGTAGCTTGGAGAGAGAAAGCCCTTGGGTTCAATCCCTAGTACCATCACCACCACAACAACAACAAAAGGAAAAAGAATAATAGTCTCTACCCATATGTCTGCCTATCTATCTTCTTCTTTTCTTTTCCCTCCCTCCCTCCCGCTCTCCCTCCTCCTCCTCTTCCTCCTCCTTCTCTTCTTCTTCCTCCTCCTCCTCCTCCTCTTCTCCTTCTCCTCTTCTTCTTCCTTCTCTTCCTCCTTTTTTTGTATACTGGGAATTGAACCCAGGGGCATTCTACCTCTGAGCTAAACCCCCCACCCTATTTTTTTGAAAACAAGGTCTCCTTAAGTTACTGTGTGTTGTCCTCAAACTGCAATCCTCCTGTCATAGCCTCCCGAGTACTCCCAAGTAAAAGGATTACAGACTTGTGCCACAATGCCTAGCTTCTATCTGCCTGTCTGTCATTTATCTATCTGTCTATTTAAAAATCAGTTTTGTGCCAGATGTGATGGCACACACATGAAATCATAGTACTTTGGAGGCAGAAACAGAAGATGACAGGTTTAAGGTCAGCCTCAGCAACTCAACAAGACCTTGTTTCAAGAATAAAAATAAAAGGCATGGTGGGACATGCCTGTAATCTCAGTACTTGGGAGGTTGAGACAGGAGGATCATGGGTTCAAGGACAGCCTCAGCCACATAGGGAGACTCTCAGCAACCTACTGAGACCCTGTTTCAAAACAAAAACTTAAAAAGGGCTAGGGATATAGGTCAGAGGTAGAATGTCCCTGAGTTTAATCCCCAGTACCAAAAATATATACATAACATACATATATACATGCATACATACATGCATACATACATACATACATACATACATAGGGCTGGGGGTATAGCTCAGAGGTAGAATGCCTCTGGATTCAATCATCAGTAATTCCCTCCAAAAAAAAAAGAAAAGTAGTTTTAATATAAGGTACACAAAAAGCATAGCCTCTTGACCTAAAAGAGTTTGGAAATAACTAAATGTTTTCTTGGTTGGGCATTTATTTATTAAAATCCAAGCTGTTTCCAAACATATTTTATAATGACTATAGCAACCAAGAATTACTTTCCCCTGATGACACAACTTCCCTTGAAACTCCAATGGTTGATTCTTCTCCTCCCCACACCAAAAGTCACCTGCTTATTCCTCTTCAATACAAAAGAGCACAGCCTTGAGATCCACTCCCTCCCATCCAAGCACCTACAAATTACCACTGCCATTTATAGTATGAAGTAGTGGATTAGGCATGGGCTTTTGGTAAAAACCACCCTGTTCAAAAGACAAGTCTGCTACTGACTAGCCTTCATCTAAATCTACTGTTTATAAAAAGGGGAAAACCAAC